>CAUYPK010026019.1:0-31939 GCA_963574355.1 Loris lydekkerianus | reverse complement strand
TACCCAAAGACGGGTAAGATCACTCTGCATTCAGTCAACCTAAGACAGGGACCAAACCATTGATGTTTGTATCCCCATGACGGGTAAGACTGAAACTGCAAGAGCAGGCAACCTAAGACAGGGGCTATGTTTTTCCGCCATCCAAAAAACAAGAGGGACTTGTTGGGCCCTGCCATGTGCCGGAGGCCTAGTGCAACTTCCCGAGCCTGACTAGAAGCAGATCCATCGAGCTACTTCCGCGTAGCAACGACTCAGCAAGGCCCGGCCTGAAACTGCCTCTACCTAGATACAGCCAATGTGGTACCATGCCACTGGCCCAACCCTGCCACACACCTCTTCCCCTGCCTTCTTTCCCTGCCCCTTCTCCACAATAAAAAAATAAAAAATAAATAAAAAAAATAAAATAAATAAATAAAAAAAAAAAAAAAAAAACAGGAACAAATACAATCACACCGCCTCATGTGGCCCGCGGGCCACAGTTTGAGGATCCCTGGACTAAAGGCCAAAGAAAATCCACATAAGCATTCTATTCTTGTTGATAAAATTGTTTCCATGAGGGTATCGATTGACAATTCTGAAATCACTACACGTGTGGAAGAGTAATTAAGTAAATAGATGGTGGATAATGAGGACTAGGTTTTCTCACTGTGAGAGTGAGAAATTATGAATAATCAAAAGGTGGAAGCTAAAATGATTCATGTGGTGATGAAGTTGGAGGCCCCAGTATGAACTCAAATTTGAGCTTAATAGAGATACAGATGGTTACACATAGAAATATTTGTAGATATGCATATATAACAGGGTTCATGCATCTATTTTCGTGCTCTGTCAGCGGAGAGAACTTAGAAGCACTAAACACCCTGATAGCAATAAACCCACCTAGTCCACAGATATTGGTTCTAATACCATTCTTCAGTAAAAGGAACATGGGCTCCTTAGACAAATGGCTGATTCTAGAACTAGGGCAGGAAATATGCCACATGAGCCTTAAGCATCTAATAGTGCCAGAAAGTAAGAAACTGCTTTATGGGGTGGCACCTGTGGCTCAAGGAGTAGGGCGCCAGCCTTGTATACCAGAGGTGGTGAGTTCAAACCCAGCCCCAGCCAAAAAAAAAAAGAAACTGCTTTCTGAGCCATGTCAAAAGGACACAGAAGTCAACTAATAGAGCTGCCAGTGGTCAAAGCTGGAATAATCTGAGCAGCAAAATAAAGTAATATTGTGTTATAACCCAAAAGTATAAAATTACTTCATCCATACCCTTAAGAATCAACATTAAATAAACTAATTAACTGGGAGAAAATAGAAACATCTTCCGTACAGAATAATTTCAAGTAACTTATATAAATACTCTGTCTTTGAGTGTGGCAGTTAATTTCCTACCCTTAACATGAGCTGTTCGTAGTAGAATCAGAGAAATTATAGTATCATGTGATAAATGTGCAAACAGGCTAACAGAAATCTAGGAAGCAAATGGCAAGATCAAGAAAGCATCTTTAGGAAAGAAGACAATTGTGCCATAAATGGAAGGCTTTATACAATTCAGGCCAGTGGTGCACCCACTTTCTACAGCCAGCATGCACCCTCTCTCTAGGACCCTTCGTGCACATTCCTTCCCAACTTGGTGTTCAGTGATGTCACATTGATAGTATGATAGCAGCTATCGTAAGAATGCACCATGGAAATCATCAAATGCTTCATATCAAGCCTCTCCTTCTTCCCCTCCCCCAAAGGCAGTTGTTAAACATTCACCAGCATAGCACTGCTTTTATCAATCAAATTTTGAAGGAGGAATGCAGAAGGAAAGGAACATGGTGATTTTGAGAAACTGAAAGGAGTTTGACCTACCTAGAGTGTAAAGAGGTAATTAGGATAGAGAAATAAATGGGGATCAAAGCTTATAGCCCTCAAAAAGCCAAATTACAATGTTCAGAACTTATTCTGAGGGCAATAGGGAGCCACTGAAGGGTGTAGAGCAAGGGATGTGACGTGGTTTGGAAAGATTCCCTCTGACTTCAGAAGGCAGAATAACATTGAAAACAGATATTGTGTGCTTAAATGTTTATTGATACATAGATCACTTAGATTTGATGATTGTCTCTCTCCACAGGGCAGTGTCATTGAAGTGTCATTATCAGTTGACATGTCAAAATGTTTGTATTTTTTCTTCACGTTTTCTACTTAAATTTTTTTAAGTTACTTTTTTTTATAAACTGTCATAAAACAGTAGTCTGAGACTTAGCCCTTTTGACAGTTTTATTACATTTCTAACAGTTCTTAGAAAGTTTCTTCTTTTCAATCCTCTATTGATGAAAGGAGCAAGACCTGAGGCTGTGAAATAAATGAAGAGGTTGTTGGAGAGAACAAGGTGAGAGATACGTGTCATCATCTGAACTTGGGTACAAGTTGTTGTGGTTGTGGTGAATGGCTTTGAAAAATATTTAGGAGATAGTTCACAGTGATGGAATGAGCGAGGAGAGTAAGAGAAAAATAAAAGTGAAGAATACCTGTCGGTCAATGATTACTGAACACCACAAAAACCAGTACAGAAATAGCAATTTAGGGCCAGGGTAATATAGTCATCCGGAGAAGTGGGAGGTCAGGGTGGGGGTGGAGGGAGATGTTAAATTTATTGAATTTGAAATATCCTTTGCAACTTCTCAGAGAAATTATGAAGTCAGTTGTGTATGTGAGTGTGGAACTCAAGAAAAGAAAAAAAGAAACCTCACATTAAAAAAAAAAAAAAGGGATGGGGAGAGGAGAGGAGGGAGGGGGATGGTGTGCTCTCACTTTATAGACACAATCTTGAGATCTTGAGGGTGGGGCACAATCTTGAGGGTGGGACATAATTATAAGAGGGACTTTACTTAGCAAATGCAAACACTGTAACTTAATTCTTCATACCCTCAATTAACCTGAAACAATTTTTTAAAAGGCAGGAAATGTCTTTGTACAGAGACTGGAGACAAAAGAGAGTGAAACTTAGGGAGCCAAGGAAAGCAAGCGCATTTTTAGGAAGGAAGAGATGAGTGGTGAGTGAACTGAGTCAAATTCTATAGAGAGGTCAAGAAAGATAAAAACTCAGACATAGTCTTTGCTGCATCTATTGCAAGAATGAAGACAATTCTTAAGAGTTGGACTGCAGACATTTCAGAAAATGTCATTATCACTATGTAGGGACTCATGGTTTTCGTGAAGGGAGGGCCCAGGAGATACTCTGCAGAGGCACCTACCTTAATCACATCAATAAACTCTCAGTCTCCTTTGAGCCTTTTTTGGGAGGGCCAGGTTTGAACCTGCCACCTCCAGTGTATGGGGCTCATGCCCTACTCCTTTGAGCCACAGGTGCCGCCCTAAACTCTCAGTCTCCTTGGAAAAAATATAAGAGGCTTCCAGTTGCCATGATGGAGAAATAGGAATTGGCTCCTATATGCACCATCCATAGTCATGTACAGAACATGATCAAGGGTGTTACACTGGGCTTCCATTACAAGATGAGGTCTAGGCCTGCTCATTTCCCCCTCAATGTTGTCATTCAGAAGAATGGGTCTCTCGTTGAAACAGAAATTTCTCGGGTGAAAAATATAGCTGCAGGGTTGGAATGAGGCCAGGTGTTGCTTGTTCAGCATCTCTAGCCCAGAAAGATAAGTTAATTCTTAAAGGAAACAGCAATAAACTTGTATCAAATTGAGCTTCGTTGATTCAGCAAGTCACAGCAGTTAAAAATAAGGCTATCAGAAACTTGGGAGGATAATACTGATGTCTCCAGGAAAAAAAGAAAAAAAATTCAGCATTCTGAGGAATAAAATCTAAAAGTGATCCAGCTATGGAAGCAAGAAGGTGCTTGGAGTGGCGCCTGTGGCTCAGAGGGTAGGGCACTGGCCCCATATACCAAGGTGGCAGGTTCGAACTTGGCCCAGGCCAAACTGCAAGAAAAAAAAATCCAGGCATTGTGGTGGGTGCCTGTAGTCCCAGCTACTTGGGAGGCTGAGGCAAGAGAATCGCCTAAGCCCAGGAGTTGGAGGTTGCTGTGAGCTATGACGCCACAGCACTCTACCAAGGGTGATAAAGTGAGATTCTGTCTCAAAAAAAAAAAGGTGCTAATGATTCCTAATACCTATTTGTGATATTTTAAAGATGTAATAAAAGCTCAGGAAGAAAGGAAAGAAGGGAGGAGGAGAGTAGAGGGGAGAGGAGGGAAGGAAGAAACTGAAAAGTGTCCACTAGATTTAGCTCCCACACACAGAGCCATTTCTCTACAGTGGTGGGGGCAAAGGTCAGATTGAAGAATAGGTAAAAATAGCAAAGGTAGATTGTTTTTAGCTTTAATTTATGCTTTCTGCCTAGCGAGGTTAAGTCTCAGGTATCCATTATAACAAAGGTACAACCAAGCCCAAACTATTCCTTATAACAAAAGGGGGTATGAACCTCTGCATAGGAATCTACAACTATAAAATTTCTCTAGCTTTACCCTAGTAATCCAAATTTATGCTTGGTATAATATGAAAATAGTAGCTTTTTCCCCCAAAAAAGTATTTTAAGGAAAACTAATACTCCCAAGTAAACATACGATGTTTAAACTATGGCCTCAGGGGCTTCTGAGAAGTATATATAAAGTCTACTCTGAGAAGCAGGGACTCAGTTCAAACTGTGGAAGGAAAATGTACATTTATTTGAATTACTTCCCAGAGATCATGTCACTGTTTACTATGAGAAATGATGCAAAGAATATAGGAAGACAATCTTGACCTGAGAACAGACATGGGACCAAGACTAGTAATTGGATTTCACTCCTGGCTCACCATGAACCGAGAGCACACGTTTGGGCAATCGCTTAAAGGTTGTGAGCCTCAGTTTCCACTTCTGTGAAATGAAAGAGTTGATGTGTATGCTTATTAAGTTTCTTTCCAGTCCTAATTTTCTTCTGCTTTTGCCCATGAGAATGTTAAAGGCACTGAAAGTACAGAAGTTAACACCCTTTCAGAGCAATTGCTAAATGTAACTATGCTCAAGACTTTTGAGCAACGTTCAAAGAGTAGCAATTTTCTTACAAGGATTCAGTTCTGAAAGTGCTTTGTTCAGCTATAAATCCTCATGAAAATGGGTCTCTACCCAGATGTCATTGCCTGGCATAAAATATGAATCAAAACAAAGAAAACTGTATAGTTTCTATTGTGTGCTTTTTACGTGTAGAACATTCTTCAAACACAAAAGCCAGCATGCTTTTATTCAGCTAAAAAAAAATGTTTAATAAATACCTACTGTTTAATTAAATATAGTTCACCTGTGAGAAGTACAGAAATAAATGGTGCAAAATCTTTGTACTCAAAGACTTCACTATGTTGGAGATACAGAGGCACACAAATCTAAAGAAAGCCAGGATAAAATAAATGCCATGGATGAAGATTTAAGCCATGCACTCAAGAAATGACTGGTTTGGATGAGTGTCTTTTGTTAGAGGAGATGGACTTCTTTCTTTGGTCCTAATGTCACTGGGGAAAACACTTAAAGGCTATGAGTTCTGCATTCCAACTAGTCATTGGAAAACTAGAATTTTACACACAGATTCTGACTCTAAATCCAGCTCTCTTTCTGTTGCCTCTACAAGAAAAAAAAAAATTCCTTTTATTACGTTCTTCAAGTTTTGAAAAAATATATACAGGATATATGTCTATATACACAGAGATGTTAATCTTCACAACAGTTGTGAGAAAGAGATATGGTTTATCCTGACGTTTCATAGATCTGAGACTTTCAAAGGTTTCAGACTTGCTCAGGATCAACCAGCACAAAGCACAGAGATAGGAATTAAGCCTCAAATTTATAACACCTGATTCTGAGTTTTGCCCTAAATTACTCCTCCCATGCAGTCTGCTGTGCTCTGGGGTAAAGCAACAGACTCTCTATTGTTACTACCATGGAGAAGCTGGGAACTGGAATTCCAAAAGTCTTTCAGGTAAATCGTTTTATATTTGTTTAAAAAAAAAGAAAATTAGTTAGAAGATTATTTAGTTATATCCCTCTTTTACAAACTACAAGTGTAAGTGACTGTCTATTGAGCAGAGTTTAGGAAAGGATGAATAATGTAGATATTCCAGGAGGCACAGGCAGCACAGCAGTGTGTATAGAGAGCTGAGACTACAGGCCCCTGCCACTATGCCCCGCTAGTTTTTCTATGTCCAGTAGAGACAAGGTCTCACTCTTGCTCAGGATGGTCTCAAACTCTTGAGTTTAAACAATCTATCCTCCTCATCCTCCCAGAGGGCTAGGATTACAGGTGTGAGCCTGGCAAGACAGAAGTATTGATAACCAGCTTTGTCCCTCACACAATCCTACCCCAGGGGGATCTCGGGAATGATGGAGGAATTTTACCATGCTTATCCATTTTGCCTTCTTCCTTTGAAATGAGAAAAAGAAATAAAAAGTTCAATGTGTATTAATTTGCCAAGAGGTTAAAACCCCTTCTAATGCATTATTTTTCTTAAAATAAGTATCTGAAAGAAAAGAAACCAATAATGTTTTAGCATTTTAACAGACTCCCCCCCCCAAAAAAAGTGTACATTTACCAGCCTTTACTCATACAGTTTATTGACGCTGCAAGTCATGTTGCCAAGTAGATTGTCCTGATGGGTCATAATAGATTGCTCTGAGGTATGAATGTGGACTAAGTGGAAATGCAGGGCTAATCTGTCAGGTCCAACCAAGATAAATATCCCAGCAGCCCACCATATTTCACAGGGCATGGTGTTGACTATAGATCTCCTGACATGATAAATTTTATGGCCAAATGTGGTGGCAGTTTACAACCCTGGGTCTACTAAGGGTGGTTGGTCCTTCTCTGATGAGGTCAATTGTGATAAATTGCCCTATTGAACTTCCTATGAAATATGACATTTCAGGTTAGCCAAATTCTCTTTGATGTACATGTCCCAGTTAGCCTCAAGACATTTACCAGAGTAGTTTTTCTAGTTAGAAAGAAATGGTACCCAGATATGCCCTTCTCATCTCTCTTATTATTTTGTCAGCAATGAAGAGGAAGGTTGTAGAATTTCTTCTCTGGGAATATTGCAGACAGATTTTCTTCTGGAGTAGCAAGAGATGGAGGGGACTGCCCAAGAAGAGAGGGAAGAAATAATATGATCTATTCAATGTTCTGCATCTTTAGTTAATTGCCATGGCATGGAGCCACCAACCCATTTTTTGGGGGGGAAGGGGTTTGTCTTTCCTTATACATAGAAACCTGAGTAGCCATAAACTCAAAGACGCTATGCATTCCTCAAAGATAACTGACATTTGTCCAGAGAAACCAGAATGATGTTCTTGTTCACAGAATTACTTAAGTAGTGCCTCACATATGAAAGAAGGCTTGAAAACTTAGGAAGCTTCCCCCATGTTTCCAGCTTTTCAAGACCAGTTTATGGATGGCAGTAATAATAAAAGTACATGGTATCTGCAGGCTAATGTCACTGTAACCTGTCTCAACAATTAAGTCAGACTTCACATGAAAGCACAAGTTGCCATAGTTCAAGCTTTGTTACAAAATAATTACGTGACCCTGGGTAAGTTACTAAACTTTTCTGGGCCTGAGACTTCTCACCGGTAAAGTAAAGGTTATTATACTTACATGGCAAAGGTTGTAGTAAGTATTATAGTATAATATGACATCTGCCTAAGAGCACAGACTCTTGAGCCAGACTAGACGGCCTGAGTTTAAAACCAACCTGGATCCTACACATAAAACCTGAGTGACCCTGAGAAGTTCATTTAATCTCTCTGCACTCCCTTTTTCTTATCTGTGAAATGGGGATAATAATAATAACACCCACCTCGTATTTCTTTGATGAGTATTAAATCATTTAATGCTGTATATGTAAAGTCCTTTCAATCAGAGATGGAAGATAGTAAGTTTTCAATGAGTGTCAATTACTATGATATTAGACTTCTGTGTTAGTGGCATTCCAAAAAGGGTGACCAGTTCAGTACATAGACTGTTATATAGAAAAATGATGCACATTTTTTACTACTGTAATTGTACCTGTAATTGGACTACTACATGTAGACAAGTTATTATTCAACAAATGAAAGAAATTCCATTTTATTTATCAGTTTATCATGCCACACTGTACTCACAAGTGGTAATATCTTACCTTTCCTCCTTGCCCTTAATTAGTCACAGCCCCTGTTCCTTCTTCAGTGAACATACACACACACACACACTGGAACCTCAGTCACTAAAATCTCTTTCAGTTCTACCTGACCAACATTTCATTACCTCATCCTTTCTTTTCCATTTCTACCATGTCAAGCATTCGATAAAGTTTCCTTGAAAATGATGATGATGTGACTGAAGATAATGAGGTTAGATTAGTGAATTGTATTTATTTCCAAATTATACACTTAAGTTGTAGAAACTTCATTCAGTCATTCATTCACATCATAAACTATTTATTATTTCAAACTATTACAGAGGTAGAAATGTTTGTGGTTATAGGAATCACTTTTAGGATGCTTGAGTCAGAGTTAAAAGTGTGCCCATCCCTCAGATGGTGTTCATCATTGGTAGGTTTTTACCCATCCCCTCCCCTCCCTACTCCCTCCTGCTTGATTTTCACAGAGGAAAGTTTTTCTTTCCTCTGTGCACATGTGAGCTCATTAATAGCAAGTACATGTGGTATTTGTTTTTCCATTTTTTAAGTACTTAAGTCGTGGGGACTTAGGATAATGTCCCCAGTTCCATCCAAATTGTTGCAAAAGGCCTTAATTCATCATTTTTTATGGCCGAGTAGTAGTCCGTGGTATATATCTACCATATTTTGTCAATCTACTCATGAATTAATGGGCTCTTGAGTTGATTCCATGTCTTTGTGATTGTGAATTGTGCTGCAATAAACATTAGAATGCAGGTATCTTTTTGTTAAAATGACTTCTTTTCCTTTGGATAAGTACCCAGCTGTGGGATTGCTAGATTAAATGGCAGGTCTACTTTTAGTTCTTTGAGGTCACCACACTGTTTGCCATAGAGACTGTACTAATTTTCAGTCCCACCAACAGTGTTCTTTTTTCTCTGCATCCATGCTAGTATGTATTATTATTATTTTGAGTAAGCTGATATCTCATTGTGGTTTTAATTTGCATTTCCCCGCTGATTAATGATGAGCATTTTTTCATGTGTTTCTTGACTGTTCATCTGTCTTCATTTGAAAAGCTCCTGTTTAGGTCTTCTGCCTGCTTTTAATGAGCAGATCTTGCTGATCTGCTTGAATTCTTGGTAGGTTTTTATTCCTTTATCAGACATATAGCTTGTGAATATGTTCTTCCATTTTGTAGGTTGTCTATTTGCTCTGTTAATTATTTTCCTTGGCTGTGCAGGAGCTTAATTTAATTAAATTCCATTTATTTAGTTTTGTTGTTGCTGTGATTGCCAGTGGGTATAGCAAACATTTTTTTTTTTTTCCTGTTTACAGGCACACCTAGTTTTATTGTGTTTCAATGACATTGCTTTTTTTTTTAATTTATTTATTTTTATTGTTAAATCATAGCTAGGTACATTAGTGCAATCAAGGGGTACAATGTGCGGGTTTCATATACAATCTGAAATATTCTCATCAAACTGTTCAACGTAACCTTCATGGCATTCTCTTAGTTATTGTATGTATGTAAACATTTGTATACTGCATTTGGTAAGGTTTTTTTTTTGTTTGTTTTTGTTTTTGAGACAGTGGCGTCATAGCTCACAGCAACCTCAAATTCCTGGGCTCAAGTGATTCTCCTGCCTCAGCCTCCAGAGCAGTTGACACTACAGGTACCCACCACACACAGGTGGTTTTAGAGATAGGGTCTCGCTCTCGCTCAGGCTGGTCTGGAACTTAGCAAACAATTTTAAGAGCATACCATATATGTCAGGCCCTGCAAAGGCTCTTCTGGGTCCAAAATGATGACATAACATATCAAAATCTCATCTAAATTTCAATTCAGGCAAAAATCTCAGTTATTATCCTGTGGTCAAGCCATAGAACATTCATTTTATAAGCAATTACTTGTGGAAATTAATTCATTAATTACTAATTGTTTTCCCTTCTTAGGACTTTGCTTTAGTTTACAGATACATTTTTCTAGTCATGACTTCCTCATCTGAATATTAAAGGGATTGACTAAATAGTCTCAGAGGTCACTTTCTGTTCTAATACTCTATGAAACAAAGACAAAAATAGCTCTTATGATTAGGGCTTAGGTAAATAAGAACAGGCAGAAAAAATAATGCATTCTAAAATGATGGCTAGAAGGATATGCACAAAATTGATTATTTCTGGGTGATCAGCTTATAGATAAATTTTATTATTACCTTAAAATAATGTTCTCTGTCTCTCCTCTTTATTTCTTTCCTGTTTGGTTGCACTAGTGTTACATGAGCTGCCAAAAGGAGTAAAATGTAATCAGCTTTCCTGGAACACAGGAGAAATTCAGAGGGTATACTCCTGGCTCTCAATTGATGGATGGGTCAATTGAGCAAACTGACACATAATGGAAAAATCATAGACTTCAGAGTCCAAAAACTGTACTTTAAGTTCCACTTTTTCTTTTGGTTTTATATTCAACTACAAACAATTCACATCTCCTCTCTAAGGCTCAAGTTTACGTCTACAAAATGGAGACCTTCACAACTGCAAGACACAACCTTCTGCTGGCTGGCTTCTTACATCTATCAATGCAAGATCATCATTGTTATTAGCTTCTATGTGAGAAAGCAGAGATTTGGTAAGGTTAAAAGTTTTAATTTGAGATGTGCAGAAAATGTTGTCAAGAGGAGAATGGTACTTGTTCTTTCTACTAAGTGTTAAGCCTTGGTGAGAGGGTCTATGTCTTATCTTACTCTCCAGTGGGCCTCTCTAGCATGTAGCAACTCCGGACCATAGCAGGAGTTTAGTAAGTATAGTAAATATAGAAGGATCACCTTCTAGTGAGTGAGGTGATCCAGCTATTCACTTACATAAAATGCTTGATCACATTATCACAAGATTAAGGAAAAGGCCATGCAGCTTGCTAGTAGGGAGCTGAGGGGTGTGCAATCTAAAGGTATGTGGTCACATAGCTGTGGCTTGGTCCCACCTCATAGTTATCTGCTCTGGCTGAAATATCAATTCCGGGTCCTATGGCTAACTGAAATTTCCAGGATAGTAGGAATAATTACAGGCATATCCTTGTGTCTTATTTTTCTCTAATGTGGGTAAAAATAAAGAACCCAGCCTCTAGCTCCACACATCCCAAGAAAATCTTTCCCAGCTCTCCCCTTCCTACTCAGTCCCTACCTCCCAAGAAGACACAATATTCAATCACAGGCTGGGCAGAGGACCAACATCAATTACCAACAATCACTGTACCTTAGTGTGTTTTACTGTTGGTAAATTAAATGAATATATAGTTAAAAGGATGACCTACATAAACAAAGGTACAGTAATAGTTTATGGCATAATTCAAACTGGTGAACTGGGGCAAAGGATCGTCCCAACAAGATTTGAATTTTTTTTCAAAGCGAGGGAGGTGATAAAGAGATCAAAGGAGAGGCTCAAGAAAAAAAGAGAAACAGAAACATCCATACTAATGTTTAACCCAAATGTGTCTTTACAGAGAGACCACATTTTGAGAAGCAAGCCTACCTACAAACAAAAATCTCCTGAACAGCAATTTTTTAGGTCCTCAGCTTCTGCTGTAAAATCTACTTTTTAATGAACAGTGTCCTAGCCCTTCCCCACTACTTTTACAACTTAGCTATAATAGAGTCTATCTGGGGGTCAGATGATTTGATAAGCTCACTCTTCATGACAAGCATCAGAATTACACAATATTTTATACTATAAATTTGAAAGAAACTTCCATCCCTGCCCCCATCAAATTAGTTACCACCTTAATTTACCAAATTTATGATCTGTAAATTTCCATGACCACTGATAGCTGCCTTGATTTTCCCTGGTTCTGCAGCAATAATGGTTGAAAAGAAATTCATAAGTGTTTGGTTTTGAAATATTGTATTGGCCTCATGAGACTAGAGTAAGAAAAGAGAGGAAGACTGTTTGCTTCACATTTTTAATAAGACTCAAAACTGACATAATTTTTCAAGCAAATGGGACCACTTTAAGTAGCAGGATATGGTGAATTTTTTCTTACTATTTAAATTTAGTATTTCATTTTTTAACTAGGAGCCTAAGCCATCATACAATAAATATTTAATAGGCTGTTATAATATTGAAGGTACTCTGTTAAATCCTGCTGAAGACGTAAAGGAAAATAAGATATGACTTGCTTCCAATTCAGTTATGCCATTACACACACATATATATATATATGTATAATCCAGTTATATATGGCATATATATGTAATGGCATAAATGGATTGAAAGCAAACTATAGACAATAGGTACTGTATGTACATATACAAATATATACATAAACACACAAATACTGTGTATAAATATTTATCTATATGGGCAGGATAGGTAGATAGATAATAACTCACAATATAAGGCAGCACATAGTTTCAAATAGAGGAATGGCACTCTGTAAAAGGAAAAATGAAAATATCAGAAAAGAATTAAAAGGCATGAGCTCTAAATTTCTCTCAATCCCATGCCCTGCACCATAAAAAAGAAAGCAAGAAGGATTTCAAGTGATGGAGAAGAGATTGGCAGATATGAGATAAACCAGTCAACTTGAACAATATTCATGTTTAAATGATAAAGTTCATGTTTAAATGATAAATTTCATGTTTAAATGATATTTAAGTGCAGAATTTTAAAAGCCCTTATAAATTAGGCTAAGGAATTTGGCTTTCATGCTATAGACAAGAAAAAGTCATTCAAGGATGCTGAATAATAATATCAAGAAAGTAATATTTAGGAGGTTTTATCTAACAGCATCAGGTAGATTAGTTTAAAGGAAGTAAGTTGGAGGCAGGGAAACTAATGAAATGCAATGTCATGGGAAGTTAGAATGAGTGAAATGCCCTTTTATATCCCACAGATCTAGCTTCAAATTCCATTCACTAGCTCTATAGCCTTAAATAATTTACTTAGCGTCTCTGGCTTCATAGTGAGCCCATCTGTAAAATAGGAATAAGGAAAAAGAAAATTTATATGGTTATAGTCAAAATTAGATCAGTAGCATACTTAAAGTGCCTCGCAAAGAATTCTTTCAGTCTTTGTTTACTAAAGAATGCCTTTATTTTGCCTTCATTATTAAAGGATAATTTTGCCCATTATACAAGTCTTAACTTGCAGGTCTTTTTTTTAGCACTTCGAATATGTTATTCCATTGATTTCTGGCCTCCATAGTTTCTGATGAACTATAAGAATTTACCACATTATCGTTCACATGTAGGTGCTGAGTCATTTTTTCTCTTGCTACTTTCAAGTTTCTCTTTTCATCTTTGCCTTCCAGCAGTTTGGCTGTGGTATGTCTGGGTCAGATCTTTTGTGTTTATCCTTCTTGGAGTTTTCTGAGCTTTTTTCATTCTGCCGTTTGGAAAATGATCATTTGAACTTCTGCCTTTTAAGCAATGTTTAAGTCCACCCAAATGTATAAAGTTTCAAGAAACTGTGAAGTTTGGCTGACTTAGCTTAGAATTTAGCTTGGAACCATTTTTCCCCCATATTGCGATATTTTTCTATGACATTTGCCCCACTAGCCACATTATGAGTTATCTCACCACTACCTCTCAAAAATCAGACAATACTGATACAGTACTAGTTTCTATGCTATAAAAAAATAATTTGTAAATTCCTTGGTTGTATGTAATAAAAACTAATTTTTGCATTCCCTACTAAGCTCCAATTCTCTAAGTATTTTGCGAATACTGTCTCATGTAACCTCACAAACCTATGAGCAATAATATTAATATCCCATTTTATAGCTGAGAAAATGAAGACTCAGTAAGATCAAATAACTAACTTAATCTAGGTCTGGTTCTTAAATACTGTATGTTACTGTCTCAACTGAAGCATGCTTCTTTAATTTAGTATGCCTCTTCCCAAGGGCAGAAATTTATTTTAATTTTCCAACCTTTGTTTTAAACAGAATACAGTGAGAATGTGTGTTACATTTCTGTCAGGGCCTTTATCTGTACTCCTATACAAGAAGCAATGCTGTTGTTCTTATACCCTGACTTTGGTAATATATTATAAGTTTGTTTATTTATTTATTTGCTATCTGTGTGACATTGGACAAGTTATTTAAAATCTCTGTCTTGGTTTTCTCATCTTAATTCAATATAATAAGAGTAATTACCACATAGGATTTTATAAGAAAAAAATGACATAAAACATGTAAAATATTGGTATAATGTCTAACACAAAGTAGGCTCTCAATAAATGTCAAATATTATCATTACTTTATATCTCTTACATTGTACTTATCATAGTATATCATAATTTATATTTGTCTGACTCTATCCCCCAAAGGCAGGGACAATATTTTTAACAGAAAAAACATCCAAATTCTGTATTAAAGAGGTTAATTCTTAGCTATATATGTATGACCAGTCTGGAGCACATAGTCTCAAGAGGTCCTAAAAAAAGTGTGCCCATGGTAACTGGGTTACAATTTGATTTGATGCATTCCTAGAGACCGGAACTACATGTAAGAACAGGGCTTATAGGTTATAGGTGGGTTTTAAGATTCTTTGATTTGTATTTGGTTAAAGTGAAGCTTTGTCTAAAGGATCGGAATGTCTTAAATTAAGATAAGGATGTGTGTTTATCAGAGACAAGCTTCTGGACATTTCCCAAAACTCAAGGATCTATTGAGTAAATTGATGGACTCAAGGTGTGGTTTAAGGTTCGTCTTATAAAATCTTAGGTCTGTTATTCAGTTACAAAGCGTATCTTGAAGAAGAAAGGAGGGCACAAGACATGTCTGACTTTGCTTCTCATGACCCATAACTCAGTTTTAGGGTATTTCTGGGGTCTCCTTGACCAAGAGGGTCAAGTCAGCTAGGGGCTTAAGATTTTATTTTAGTTCATAATATCATTTTCATCTTTGTAGCCTTTGCTTGGTAGTGTCTGAAACATAGTAAGAATACCTTAACTATTTAAGGGATGGATGCATGAAAAAGTCCTTTTAATGGACGAGCTAACATTTCACATCAGATGAGGCACTCAGCCTAGAAAAGGACACCCAGGTGTTCTCTGTTAATTTTCAGAATGTGATAAGTTCATCACATACAAAGCAGTAAGCTGCAGGTGGTAATGACATTAAAAACTCCCTGCAAACAGAGAGAAAAGTGGTAACTGTGGCCCTACCTCATCACACATTTCAAATAAATCTCATTTATGTAACTCCACACATGCAAAGAAGCAGTGAGGACTAATGACCCAGAGGGTCTCTTGATTTCAGAATAATCCTTACCGATCTTTGTTCAAAAGGTAAGTGCATTTGGGTGGTTGTCCTCCCTTTGATTACATTGCACATCCCCCCTTCCTCCACTCTCATCCTCAATATCTGTATTCATGTGCCATATTAACCTCTTGAGAAGGTCTTACATTTAAAATCCTTAGTCCCAAGAGAAAAAACAATGGACCAGAAAACAAATATAATAGTATCGAAATATACACTTATATGTCTGCATATATGTGTATGTGTATATGTGTGTGGTTATATATATCAACTCAAAAAAATAAGAGTTGGACTTTGGGTATATTTGGAACTCAGTACAGCAAATGCGTAGTGACCTTAGCTCCACAATTAATATGAATGCTGAAGTAATCCCATTTGGGTTTGAAGTTCAGCTCTATTATGTTTCCCCTGTCACTTCTCTTAGCATCTGTCTTCTCATTTATACATTGTCCACTGGCTCATTGTCAGGATTAAATGAGATAATTAGATGTAGCATTTTCACAATGTCTGGCATGAAGTAAGCTCTTGTTACTATTGTTAGTGTACTTTTCTATCAGGCCTTGAGAATATTTACAGAGATGAAACAGGTACTTTTTTTTTTTTCTTTTTGAGAGAGAGTCAGAGTCTTGCTGTCACCCAGGCTGGAGTGTAGTGGCAAGATCACAGTTTCCTATAATCTAGAACTCCTAGACCCAAGTGATTCTCCCACTTTAGCCTCCCAAAGTTCTGGGTTTACAGGTATAAGCCACCTCACTTAGCTGAAACACAGTATTTCCGTGGAAATATACAAATAGTACAAGAGAAATACAGACAAGAGAACTAGAAAAGAAGGCAATGTTATTATTATTCTCATTTTACTAGAGCTGTTAGCAACTGGCAATAGGTTACTTTCATGAAAATGAATTCAATAAAATTCAGCTTCCTAAATTTTGAATTTTACCTACTTATTAACTTCATAGGTTTAATGAAAATGGTTATTATAGCTTTAATTAACAAATAAATCAAACAAGAATATCTTAAGAGCTTAAAAGGAAGGCTGAATATTGGTTTCGGTCAATAAAACATGTTCTAGCAAAACAGAAATCTCTGCACTTATTATGGGAATTTCTCAATTTCAACTGATTTCTATACCCATTTTAATATTATTTGTCCTATAAAATGTTTGCAATATAAGAGGGCTTTAGATAATTTTAAAAAATTCTTCCTTTGTATTTCCTGATTCATGGTCAAGGAATATTAGAAGTACTAATCATATGATCTACCATAGCAAGGTATTCCGAACAGCCCCACTTTCTTGTCACACTTCAAGTTTTTTAACTCTTTTATGTCCAGTATTTGAGGAAACTTATAACACATTGGTCTTTTCTAATTGTCTCTTATCAGTAAATAGAATTTCTGGATTTCCTAAGTGATGAGATTTTTTTTCCAGGTTATTTTTATTTCTTTAAGATGCTTTTGGATTTAAATTTAAATTTTTAACTTAATTTAAATATGTAATGTAATTCAATCTTTAATCCAAATAACTGAAAGTTGAACTTAATTTAAAATAAAGACTGAATTTCATTTAAAATTGAAGCTCAATTTAATTTAAAATTAAAATTTATTTGAATTTAAAATTGTGATTATTTCACATGCTTTTGAATTACATTTAAATTTTAAATGGCTACAGATACAAACTGAAAGCTGATATGCCATTTGAGATGTTGAGAACAGAATATTAAAAGTCCTGGAACTTTGAAAAAATACAGAATGGCATTCAAAAGCATCCAAATTCGCATCCAAAAGAAGTAACTAAAACAATCCCATCATGTGTGAAAGTCAATTTGTTGGCTGGAAAAATCACATTTCTTATGGAACCTTCTCATCATTTTTTAAAATTCTTTGGCCATTTTCTCAACTATTATATCAGCTTTAGTATAATTCATATTCTCATTAAACTTAGTAACATTGTTGTTAAAACTATCTGAAGTAAATTCGGCAAAAAACTAATTATTTGGTTAGAGCAACAGGAGAGCTGATCTGTTATTTTTCCAAGGTTATTTAGCAGCCAAAATTAGAGTATTGAAGCAGAATCTGCCTGAGACATTGATAATTCTTTCTTGTGCTTATTTCAGAAAACATGAGCCAAAGAAACTCAAAAACCTACCTGTGGTTAGTCTATGTTAGGAAGTTTTACACGACCATAGATTGCCAGATTCCAGGCTAACTGAAATTTTGGTCATTCCTGCATAATCAGAAAAATTAAACAATAAGCAATATGTTGCAGGTTGTTTCAAAACATTTTATTAAATATGCTAAAGGATAAAGCCTCCTGGTAGTGCCTTCCATGTTCTCAGTTAAATGTTATCTCCCAGCATCCTTTTGATCAAATGAAAAGGGAGCTCCATTTTTTGATCTCTTGGTATTTTATTAGAAATTATTTTGGTGACCTGTTCAAACAGCCAGACTTTGAAATGTGCCATATTATTTTTTATTGTTGCTTTTACTCCTTAAAGGAGTTGGTAAAATTTTCTCTTTTAGAAGAAAAGAAAGATGATGCACTAAAGAAAAAAGTGTATTTTGATAAGTACCCAAAGAAACAGGAAAACAAACAATAGTTGCCTCTTCCTTCCAACATTTAACAGTTTGGTCTCATTATTTTGAGTTTACGGTTACTGTTTAGGAAACTACTGTCACCAATGTTTGTGATAAAATGTTGCTAACATGCATATTTATACTAGCTCTTCTCAAGAGTTATATAAATCCCTACTTATTTAAAGAAAGGAAATGTCATACTTTTCAATGATTTTATTTCCTTTCTGCAATAGAAGACATTTTGGAAAATGCCAAGAAAATTAGGAAAGAGCAAGGAATGGTATACTACATACTGTGTATAAGTGTTCAGTAAATGGTATTTTATGTTGATAAGCAGAAGGAAGAGAAAAAAAGAGGGGCAAGTATAATTTTAAGTACTTTTTTTAAATTTATGTTGCAACACAGAGTTATTTAGTCACACCTCTGTAATTAACATAAAATCAGTGATGAGGGAATTACTAAAGTATAAATCATGCAGAAGAGAATAAGAACTACTATATATTTTTTGACCATTTTCTTGATGGAAAAAGAAGAAAATACATTCCTTAATGATGTGTTTTTGGAATTCAGATGGTTGGAGATTTTTCTTAAGCACCAGGATATGTCAACCTGATTATCATTTTAGTTATCAAGTACCTACTACCCAGCAGCAATATATTTATTTAATATTCTAGGCAATATTTCCACCATTATTTTATAGGTGAGGTAACAAAAATCAAAAAAGTTAAAGACCTCATCTAATGTCTTAATGGCTTGTAAGCAAAAAAGTCAAGACTGGTAGTTGTAATTCTGGAGACTGAGTAGAAATAGATTTTGTGTTAATCCTGAGAGGTGGCATTGCCTGGTGATTTAGAAAACATGAACTCCAGCACCAGACTGGCTGGCTCTGCCATGTTCTAGATGTATGTATGACCTTAGGCAAGTTACATAACTTCTTATGCTTCAGTTTTCTCATCTGAAAAATGGGTTATTTTGACGTTTACTTAATGGAATATATGTAAGGCAATCAAATCAGTGTCTGGCACATACTATGCACTATGTAATTGTCAGCTATTATTATAATATTAACTCTTGCTGAGGATTTAGTCCCTCTTCTTCTAGAAAAAATAATCTACATAGTTCCTTGGGGAATCCCCTCTCCATCACTTCTAGTCTATGTGGTTTTAATGGTGTAACTCCACCCTGGCTCCAGACACAAATATATGAACCAAACCTGCTCAATCAGAGTCAAGAATCCCCATGGCTAGAGGCACTGGTTCAAGAATGGAGTTGTGACAGAAGCAGGTCCTATGAAACAAGATTTGGAGACGTTGGGGAAAACTAAGGAAGAAAGAGCCTGCTTCTTTTTCTTTTCTTTTGGGTATGAAGATACATACACTTAGGTTGCATTGTTTGTGTTTGTAAGGTAGAGACCAAAATACAAGATATGGCTCTGTCCTTCACCCAGGAAGCATGCCATATACCTCTACATTGTACCAAACAGGTGGGAATTTACCATGCTCCCTCCTCTCTGCCCTCTTCTTAAATTTAATTGTGTTTTTCACTCATGTGGACCTGTAGTTGTTAATCTACTAGTTTCAGATTAGAACTGAGTACATGGGATGTTTGTTTTCCGTTTTTGAGATACTCAATCTTTTTCATAGCTAAATAGTATTCTATGATTTATGGATCCATTCAAGGGTTGACGGGCACTGATGGAACTTAATCTAATTAAAAAGCTTCCCCACAGCTAAGAACACAACCAACAAAGCAAAGAGACAACCTTCAGAATGAGAGAAGACATTTGCATGTTACAAATTGGACAAAGTACTAGTGACCAGAATATATAAGAAGTCAAGCAAATCAACTAGAAACGAGAAAACAAGCCCATCAATCAAGAGGCAAATGACAGGAACAGAATCTTTTCCCAAGAAAACAGAGGAATAGCCAACAAACACATAAGCAAATGCTCATCATCCCTAATCATCAGAGAAATGCCAATAAAAAACACTTTGAGGACCCTCCTAACACCAGTGAGAATAGCCCACATCACAAGGTCCCAAAGCTGCAGATGCTGGCATGGGTGCAGAGAGAGGGGTAACGTATACACTGATGGTGGGATTGCATACTAGTACAGCCTTTTTAGAACGAAGCATGGAAAATTTTCAAAGAACTAAAAGTAGACCTCCCATTTGATTTCTTTATAAAAGATAATGCTTGAGAGTCAATCCCATGTGGGACAAAGCACAAATAAATGATAGAGAAGGAGAAAATCAAACCAAAAGGCATTGTTCAGGCCCCTCAGTCAAGCTTTGACTGATGAGATCTACACATGAACTTTAAAGGTAAATGAGCCAAACTTACTTTTTGCTTAAGTCAGTTTGAGTTGGATTTCTGTAACTTGAAAGCAAAGGTATCCTACTATTCTCTGTTTAAAACTTTAAGTATTTATGCATTTTGTGCAACTGCTTCCACTTCCTCCCTCCAAAATAAATTGGTCCAAAAATCCTAAGCAGAGCTAAATGTGGTCCCCACTTATCTCCTCTTTATAGAGAAGGAAGCTACAGACTTAAGAAATTAAGTAAATTTTCTGAATTCATATACCTATTTATGTACATATTATTTCAATTTTAAAAAGTAGCTATGGTAGGATGGTCATGGTGGCTCACACCTATAATCTTAGCCCTCTGGGAGGCAAAGGTATGGAGACCACGTGAGCTCAGGAGTTCAAGACCAGCCTAAATAAGAGCAACATCCTATCTTTACTAATAATCAAAAAATTAGCTGGGTGTTGTGTCACAAGCCTGTAGTCCCAGCTACTCAGGAGGCTAAGAGAGGAGGATCATTTAAACCTAGGAGTTTGCAGCTGCTATGAGCTAGGCTGACACTACAGCACTCTAGCCCAGGGAACAGAGTGAGACTCTGTCTCAAAAAAAAAAGTATCTAAGGTGGCTTATCCCAATACAAATAAATTTAAGAAAAGTTTCATAGACCCTGTTTGAAATTTCTTGTTGCACTAAATGAGTAAGTCCCCAATGTTTCTTTAAAAAATGGGAAAGGAATATACTGACAGAGAGTTTGGTCTGTTCAACAGATGTTATCAAAAAATTCAAGGGCTTTTCCCCTGTTTTCTATAAGCTGCCATGAAGTTGTCTCCCTCCCTATATTAAATTCATAAAATGAAGGCAGATCATGAGAAAGAGAAAGACGTATGAAACAATACAGTTAACATTTGGCCTTCTCATCCACATTTTCTGGTTCCACAGAAATGAGCCTTTTGGAAACACAATTTTAGATGCCAATTTAAAATCCCAAATGCTACTGAAGCAAAAATTTTTTTTCACTAATATTTCTTAGTATAATAGATATGAAAAAGCGAAATTAAACGTGAACTCTCTGATTCCTGATCAGATTGCAAGTGTATAACATGACATGAAATTTTTGGTGAATACACTGAACTCTCCTATACCAGTGAAACTGTATCTTACACAATCCAACAATATTCACATCCACACCTTAAGAAAATTATCTGTATTTCTCCATCTGAAAATACCTTATACAGTCTATGGTACAATGCACATACTGGGCAAAACTATGAAAAGAATTCCTTATTAATTTAAACGGGTACAACCAATACTCTTTAAATTTTAACATCTTCCACATGGAACTATCTCACAAGCCATATCAGTACCAGAAATGAGAAGGCTGGAAAAGAAGCAGAGAAAATAGGGATGATAAACTAAAAGAGATAAGAATGTTATTAATGGTTGCAGATTAGACAGCTTTGCTCAATGCAAAGGATGGAGTTGGTGGCTTCATAATTGCCTCTGATTGATTGATATGACAAATGTGACAAAAGCAGATGATGCCCAGCACTGCTCTAAACAGTGACAAGTCACATATATCAAAACACAACAGCAGATAGATGCTCTTTTTAAAAAATTTTTTATTTAATCTTTGAAAGTTTACCTGGTTCACTGACTCCAGTATCTGATTTTTCTTCTCTGGAGATAGGGGTTTAGCTTGAACCATGGTAGTTTCACAGGGCTCAAGAAAATGAGATGGAAAAATGAGATAGAAAATGATGGGAAAAGGGTCTCAGCGCTCAGAGCAGTAACTACTGTCATTGCCCAAGAATCCCATAGAATCAATAGTCAAAACATAAGGTGGAGAGAGCCCAAGATAATTCGCTATGAAAAAGAGACCAAATGAGCCAGTAACTCAATAGGCAATCTAAAACAGAAGTAGGGACTTGTGGCATAAAGGATGGCAGGGTCAGGGAGATGAGAGTAGGCAACTTCGAGTTCAGGTGAGACAAGCATCCATGGATGTGAATTCTGAAGCAGGGCAAAGTCCAGAGGAAACCATGCCTCAACTGTCCCAAAGGAAAAAAATCATTTTATCATAAA
Organism: Loris lydekkerianus; assembly: GCA_963574355.1. Classification (NCBI taxonomy): domain Eukaryota; kingdom Metazoa; phylum Chordata; class Mammalia; order Primates; family Lorisidae; genus Loris; species Loris lydekkerianus. Next base: position 9,595 of record CAUYPK010026019.1, on the reverse strand, counting down.
GACATTTGCACTAGACTGTTTATCGCAGCTTAATTTATAATAGCCAAAATGTGGAAACAGCCTAAATGTCCACCAACCCAGGAATGGATTAATTAGCTGTGGTAAATGTACACCATGGAATACTATTCAGCCATTAAAAGAGATGGAGACTTTACAACTTTTGTATTAACCTGGATTGAGGTGGAACACATTCTTTTTAGTAAAGCATCACAAGAATGGAGAAACAAGAATGCAATGTACTCAATTCTGATATGAAGGCAGTGGATGATCTAATATAGAGTGGGGGGTAGGAGAAGGAGGGAGTGGGAAGAGGGGAAGAGGGAGGGGGGATGGGAGTCACAGTGTACAGCACCTCTTGGGGGCGGAACACAATTATAAGAGGGACTTTACCTAACAAATGCAATCAGTGTAACCTAATTCTTGGTCTCCTCAATTACTCCCAAACAATAAAGAAAGGCCTGAGGCCATCCTGACAATATAGTTATGTTGAAAAACCCAAAGAGCCAGAGGACCTTAATGATATCCTATAATTCCTGAGCTGAAGTGCCAACTGAGGAGCTTTCATAGAAGAGAAATTTTTACATAATTACCAAAATTAATTTCTCGGTTATTCATTCATGGAAGATAAAAGAGTGGATGAAGAATGAGTTTGGAATTCTGTGAAGCTTGGCTTGAGATCTGGGTTTTTTTCCCTGACTTTGTGTATTTCTGTTAGTAATTTTGCTAATCCAAGACTCAGTCTCCTGAGAATAACATTAGTGCTTACCTCACAAGATTTTATAAAGACTAAATGATACAAACCACACAAAGCACTTAACGTATTATTATATAGAAAGTTCTATGTACTTTTGTTTAAAGGAATACCTTCACTCAGGTGAACCACACATATTTAAGTTGTACACTTTGATACATTTTAACATATGTCTACTCTCATTAAACCATCTCCACCAATTATGAAAATGAGCACACCCCAAAAGTTCTCATGTGCCCTTTTCTCTTTCTTTCATTTTATTCTTCCCACCCTCACGATCCACCTCAGCATCTCAGGAAACAACTTATTTTCTATCAATATAGATTAGTTTTTATAACTTAGGATTTTATACTATGGAATCCTACTATGTATGTTGTAGTGGGGAAGGGTGGTCTAGCTTCTCTCACTCAGCATATTTGTGAGATTTATTGCATCAGGCATCCCCAAACCACCCTTAGGTTTGATGATTTTCTAGGACTCACAGGACTAAGATTTAGCATGTAGGTTCCTGCCCGTGGCTTTGATTTATTACACTAAAGGAATAAAAAGCACAATAATCAAAAGAATAAGGTGAATGGGGCACAGTCCAGAGAAAACCAGGTACAAGCTTCCAAGAGTCCTTTCCCAGTGAAGTCTCAGGACACACTTAATCCCCTCCCCCAGCAGCACATTATGACAATGCATATGAAATAGAGTTTACCAAGGAAACTTACTACAAACTCACATTTTTAAATGGGGGATAGTCAGGTAGGCAACCTCTACCTGGCATGTTCCAAAATTCCAGACTCAAAGAAGGAAAGCAAGTGTTCAGCACAAACAATATTGTTGGCAAAAACAGTTTAGATATACTGAACTGTTCTTAAAAGCTCTTGAAAGGTAGGAACCCTCTCAAAATCAGTTTCCAGTCAAAGACCACCCTTTCAAGCAGAGCCTATGAAGTGTAGCAGTCACAGACCTACTATGTTAACTCTTTTTTGAACATTTATTCATATTGTGGAATGTATAGAAAGTCTATTCATTTTCATTGTTGAATAGCTTTCCATTCTATGTGTGTGTGTACACAAACTTTTCTTTAACTTGCCTGTTGATGGATGGGTAGGTTATTTCTAGTTTGAAGCTACTATAAATACAGCTCTTATGAACTTCCATGTCCTAGTCATGTATGTCTATATAAATGAATATTTGGAGATAAGTTTTCATTCCTCCTAGGTAAATACCTAGGAGTCAAATGTCAGGATTATTTGGTAGGTGTTCATTGAATTATACAAGAAACTACCAAACTATTTTCCAAACTGGCTGTACCATCCTTTTACATTCCCACCACCAGTGTATAAGCTTCATTTGTTCCACCTCTAACCAACACTTGCTATCGTCTTCATTTTTCTTAATTTCAGACATTCAATGGATGTGTTTATAGTTATATCTCATTGCATATCTCATTTCCCTAATAACTTGTGGTGTCAATGTCTTTTTATTAGTTAATTTGCCATCCCTGTTCCTTTTTTTTTTTTTTTGCAAGGTGTCTATTCAAATATTTTCTTTATTTTTTAAAAAATGTATTTCTTATTATTGAATTTTGTGAATTTTTTTATATTACAGATATAATTTCTTTGTCTTATGTGTGATTTGCCAACATTTTGTCTTAGGCGGGCTTGTCTTAATTTTGAAGACCAACTTCTCAATTTGTTTCTGTAAGCACTGTATTTTTGGATTGTTTCTAAGAAATATTTGCCTAACCAACGAACATATTTCATCCTGTATTTTCTTAAAGAAGTTTCTCTATATTATATGTATTAAGTATTATAAATTAATACTTAATAAAAATATATTAAATATTTTGAGTTAATACTTAAGTATTAAATATATTAAGTATTTTGAGTTAATACTTAAGTGACAGTTCTTTTTTTTTTTCATATATGAATGTTCCATTATTCCAGCCCAATTTGTTGAAAAAACTATCTTGTCTTGCTAAAACACCTTCACATCTTTATTACAAAAACAGTGGAATACATAGGTATGGGCCTATTGATGGTATTATATTTGATCTGGAACTATTTTCCAAGAGTTTTCATTTAATATTTCCTATAGTCTAAGTCTAGTGGTAATAAATTATTTCACTTTTTTTTTTGAGTCTTAAATGTCTTTACTTTGCATTCATTTTTGAGATATTTGGTAGGTATATTTCTTAGTTCACTTGGGCTTCTATAACAGAAAACCATAGCCTAGGTTGCTTATAAGCAACAGAAATTTATTTCTCACATTTCTGGAGGCTGGGACAAGATCAAGGTGCCAGCAAACTCAGTGTGGTTAGGGCACACTTACTGGTTCATGGACAGCCATCTTGCTGTGTTCTCACATGGCAGGTGAAGCCAGGGAGCTCTCTGAGGCCTCTTTTATAAAAGTCTTTTATCCCAGTCATTTGGACTCCCCCCACCTACCTAAACATTTCCCAAAAGTTCATCTCCAAATACCATCCCACTGGGAATTAGGTTTCCTCATGTGGGTTTGGGGAGATACAAACATTCAGACTATAGCAATATAATATTTTATATTGTAGAAGTCCCTTACCTCTTTTCTTAGGTATACTCCTAGGTATTTCATTTTCTTTGCAGCTACTATGAAGATAATTGTGTCCTTGATTAGCTTCTCATCTTGGTTGTTATTGGCATACTTGTGGTCATTGATTTCATATCCTGAGACATTACTGTATTTTTTTATCACTTCCAGGAGTCTTGGAGTTGAATCTTTGGGGTTCTCTAAGTATAAGATCAAATCATAGGCAAAGAAAGAGAGATTGACCTCCTCTACCCCCATTTACATGCCCTTTATTTCCTTCCCTTGCCTGATTGTATTAGCTAGAACTTCCAGCATTATGTTGAATAGTGGTGGTGACAGTGGACAGCCTGGTCTGGTTCCAGTTTTAAGTGGAAAAGCTTTCAGTTTTACCCTAGTCAGCATAATATTAGCTGTGGGGTTGTTGTAGATGGATTTAATCAATTTAAGAAATGTGCCACCTAGGCCTATTTTCTTCAGAGTTCTAATTAGAAAAGGATGCTGAATTTTATTGAATGCTTTTTCTAAACCTGTTGAGAGGATCATATGGTCTTTGTTTTTACTTCTGTTGACATGATGAATTATATTTATGGACTTGCATATGGTAAACTAGCATTGCATCCCAGGGATGAAACCTACTTGATCATGAAGAATGATTTTTTTAATGTATACCTGTAACCTATTGGCTAGGATTTTATTGAGAATGTCTGCATCTATATTCATTACTGAAGTTTGTCTGAAATTCTCCTTTTTAGTTGTGTCTTTTCCTGGTTTTGGTATCAGGGTGATGTTTGTTTCATAGAACACGTTGGGGAAGATTCCTTTCTTCTCAATTTTTTGGGATAATTTCTGCAGTATGGGTATAAGCTCTTCTTGGAAAGTTTGATAGAATTCTGGTGTAAAGGACCTCTATAAAGAAAAATATTGAAACCCTAAGAAAAGAAATAGCAGAAGATATTAACAAATAGAAGAAGATGCCATGGTCATGGCTAGGAAGAATTAACATTGTTGGAATGTCTATACTTTCCAAAGCATTCTACAGATTCAATGCAATCCTGCTTAAAATACCAACATTATACTTTCAAGATTTGGAAAAAATAATTGTTCATTTTGTATGGAACCACAAAAACCCTGTATAGCCAAAGCAATGCTTAATAATAAAAACAAAGCCAGAGGCATCAGGCTACCAGACTTTAGTCTGTACTACAAGGCCATCATGATCAAAACAGTGTGATATTGACACAAAAATAGAGACATAGACATCTGGAACTGAATACAAAATGATGATATGAAACTAACATCTTATCCACCTAATCTTTGATAAACCAAACAAGAACACATACTGGGGGAAAGAATCGCTATTCAATAAATGGTGCTGGAAGAACTGGATAACCACATGTAAAAGACTGAAACTGGACCTGCACCTTTCTCCACTTACAAAAATTGATTCAGGATGGATAAAAGATCTAAATCTAAGGCATGAAACGATAAAAATCCTCACAGAAAGTATGGGGAAAACACTCAAAGTTATCAGATTAAGGAAAGACTTTATGAAGAAGACTTCAGTGGCAATTGCAACAACAAAAATAAATAAATAAATGTGACTTACTTAAATTGAATGGCTTCTGTACAGCTAAGGAGACAACTATAGATAATTAAACATCATACTTACTATAACAGTCACCAATATCTTAACTCATCTGAGGAATTACTGAAAACAAGACATTCTCCTGGCAAGCCTGGAAATCTCTTGTGACTTAAAAGGCAAGCCACCAAGTAATTCAGTAATCCTGGAGGATCAAAGTTCAGTCCTGTAGTAGTAAGGCTATTGTTAAACATTAAGCATTTTATGACAGTTTCTTAAAGGATTAGTGGAGAAAAATTGCATTTAGTATTTTGAAGATCATTTCCTTACCACCCTTGAAGATCATTTCCTTGAGTACATATTCTGTTGGCAACTATGAGATCATTTCCCCAAGCACGCAGCCCTTGCATGTCTTTGCTTAGTGATCTTTCCACCTATTATGTATCTTCTCAATAAAAGAACTCTTCGAGAAGTGCTCAGTGCTATCCTGCACCTATGGTTAGCCTCACCTCTTGCAGCGTGCACTGTTAATCCATGTCTTGCATGATCATTTGTGTGGTCGTAACAGACAACAATCAAAGCAAATAAACAACCATCACAATGGGAAACGATATTTGCATATAATGAATTGGATAAAAGCTTGATAAGTGGGATCCACAGAGAACTCAAACTAACCAACATAAAAAAAGCCAACAATCCCTTATATCAATGGGCAAGAGAGATGAATAGAACCTTCTCTAAAGAAAATAGAGGAATAGCTAACAAACATAACAAATGCTCATTGTCCCTATTTATCAGAGAAATGCAAATCAAAACCACCCTACAGTATTACCTAACCCCTCTGATATGGATGTGGAGAGAAGGGAACACTTTTACACTGCTATTAGGACTGCAAACTACTACACCCCTTTTGGAAGGAAGTATGAACAATCCTCAAACTAGACTTCCCATTTGATCCTATAATCCCACTACTGAGCATCTACCCAGATGAAAAAAATATCACTTTATCATAAAGACATTTGCACTAGACTGGTTATTTCAGCTCAATTTACAATTGCCAAATTGTGGAAACAACCTAATGCCCACCAATCCAGGAATGGATTAATAAGCCATTGTATTTGCATACCATGGAATACTATGTTCAGCCACTAAAAAAGATGGTGACTTTACTTCTTTTGTATTAATCTGGAGCTGAAATAGATTCTTCTTAGCAAAGCATCATAAGAATGGAGAAGCAAGAATCCAAGGTACTCAATTCTGAAAGGAGGACAATTGATGCTAGTACATGGTGGGGAGTAGGGAATGGGGGAGGGGAGAAAGGGAAAAAGAGAGGGGAGGGTGGGCCATGGTGTGTGACATATCTTTTGGGGACAGGACACTATTATTAGAGGGACTTTACCCTGCAAATGCAAGCAGTGTAACCTGGCTCTTTGTACCCTCAATGATTTCCCAACAATTAAAAAAAATAATAAAATAAAATAAAAACTTTGGATATAGGCCTAATTGCTTTTATAATATAAAGAATCTTGAGTGACCTTCATAGCCTTTGAGTTTCTGCTTCGTGTTCCAAAATTAACCATCACTTAGTTGCCTGATAAAAAATTACCAACCAGGGCTGAGTACAGTTCCTCACCTACAATCCCAGCACTTTGAGAAGCCAAGATGGAAAGATTGCTGGAGGTCAGGGTTTTTAGACCAGCATGGGAAACCTAGTGAGACCCTATCTCTAAAGAAAAATTAAAAATACAACAATAAAAATGATACATATAAAAAAAGAAAATATGAAATAGTATATAGGTCAAAGGATACAAAACAGCAGGTAAGTAGGATAAACAAGTTGAGAGATCAAATGTGCAACATGAGAATTAAAGTTAATAAAATTATATTGTATTAGAAATTTTCTTAAATAAATAGATATAACTGCTCTTGTCACACAAAAACAGTAACTACATAAGATAAATAACTTAATTAGCTTCACTATAGTAATCATTTTACTACCTATATGTATCCCATGATATCATGTTGTGAACCTCAAAAATACACAATAAAATTTATTTTAAAGATAAAATATGTATTTTAATGTCCTCACCAAGTAAGTCAGTCTTCTGTAATATTTTGGGGTTGGTTTTGATAGATTAATTTTTCTCATTGTTATGAGTTGCAGTCTCCTGATTCTTCATATGCTTAATCATTTTTACTGAATTCTGGAACTGTGAATTTTATTGTGTTTAGTCCTGAATACTTTGGTATTTCCATAAATATTCTTGAGCCTTGCTGTGAGTTAAAGTTAGGTTGTTGGGAATCAACTTTCAGGCCTGCTTTTACGCTTTGTCATGCAGAAACAGTAGGATTTGGGTTGTGTACGATTTTACCCCACCACCTAAACAAAGCCCTTCTGTGTATTCTTCAACATACCGTGAACTGTGAAGTTTTCCACTCTGGCTAAAGGGGCAGGAACTGTTTGTGGCCCTGTGTCAGTTCTGAGAATTCTTTCCTCTAATCATTTTGGATAGTTATTTCCCCAACCTTGGCTAATTTCCTCACGCATGCATGGATTAACACTCAGATGAAGACTTCATGGAGATCCTTATCTGAAGGTCCTTTCTCTGCAGGCCTCTCTATTCTATTGCTCCAGCTCATTAGTCTCCCCAGACACCCAGATCCATGTCCTCAACTCAGGAAGCTCATTTTGCTCACATGGTGCAGCCTGAAGCTTTCAATGGACAATAGTCTTGGGACATTTTAGCTCTTCTTTTGTTTTCTCCATGTCTCGGGGACATTGTTCTTTGTTGCCTAATGTCTCAAAAATAGTCATTTCATAAATTTTGTCTAGTTATTAGCTATTTCAGGTGGAAAAGTAAATTTGGCCTGTGTTTCTTTATCTTGGCTGGAAGCCCTACAAACTTTTATAAATGTAATGAATAAATTCATTTGCATCAACATCTTTCATTATTGGATGACTTAAATAAGCTTATTTTTAATTTGCTATAAGATTTTCAATAAACTATTAAAATCAATGTATACATTTATGTGTTTTAAAACAGAATGAGATCCTAGAAAATCTTCAATACAAAACTTTCAAACTTATTTTTTTTAATTGTAGACTACATGATCAGAAGTCCACGTGTATGTGAGCTATGTTAAATTTTTATGGTTAATAAGTTCAATAAATTGAGAAAAATTATACCTAGCATACAAGAATAGGATATATATATTGGTACATATGAAAAATTTATTTATACTATTTTTCTCTCCTTTGTCAATTAACTTTTGTAACATCTTAGTTCCTTGATGTAATTATTGTGGAATTAAACTTGAACAGCTGAAAATTATATAATTAAATATATTCAACTCCAATTAAAAATTATAATTGATTCACAGCTGTTAACATGACACCTAGTAGCAGAAGTACATGAACACAAATGACGTATTAGGTGATGCATGCCAGATAATTATTAAAGAATGAGGAGGGAAGACAGAGGTTGGTAAAACAAATTGTATAGAATATGTCCCATCTGGGAGATACATAGTAGATAATCTATAAATAATAGTGTTCTTTTTACAGATGAGGAAACTGAAACCAAATTTTAAAAACATCCAGAGTCACACAGTTGATATGTTTCTAAATATGGATATGAAACCAAGTCTTTTTATCCTCAGTATTGATTACTACTTTACCAACATGTTTTCTTTAGAATGGAAATTTCTTCTTCTGTGTTGAATCATTTCTCCATATCAGAATATGGGACTCAGAGAGAACCCACTGTTGAATCCCAGCTTACCAATTATTGACACTAATTTGTGACAGATGTTGTTTCAGTAAGTGAAAAACCTCAAAATTTATTTATTAATTCTATTAATATTTTTTAGACATATTCTCCACACCATTCTTCATTCCAGGTGACTCAAATACAGAGGTGAACAAGAAAAGCAAGCTCTTATTCTGAAGAATTTTACATTTTAGTTTGGGCAGGAGGGAGAGAAGGAAAAAAAATGAAGTATAGAAATATAATTTCAATTAGCAATGAGTGACTATATATCATAAACATAATACAGTGATACATAATACAGTGGTTGTCATGGAGAATGTTATAGATGGATAGATTTGTAACATACATTGGAGATAAATATCATAAAACTTTTTGATGGATTGTGTGGGAGTAATGAAATAAAGAAAAGAATAGGACCAGGGAAGAAAGTGACAAAAGAGGATCCAGGGAGGGACTAGATGCAGAAAGGAGTCAGAAATTCTGATCTAATTGAGTATATAGTGCTTCTTAAAACAGTCTTTCTCAAATTTTAAACCCAAAAAGTCAATTTAAACCCCAAATAGAAGAAAATAAGTAACAAAGATCAAAGCACAAATAAATAAAACTGTGACCAAAAAACTATAAAAGATCAATAAAACTTAAAGATTGTTTTTTTTTACTAAATCATAGCTGTGTACATTAATGTGATCATGGGGCACCATACACTAGTTTCATAGACCGTTTAACACATTTTCATTACACTGGTTAACATAGATTTCCTGGCATTTTCTTAGTTATTGTGCTAAGACATTTACATTCCACATTTACTAAGTTTCACATATACCCTTGTAAGATGCACCACAGGTGTAATCCCACCAACCACCCTCCCTTTGCCCACCTCCCCACTCCCTGTCCTCCCTTTCACCCTTCCCCCTATTCTTAGGTTGTAACTGGGTT
>CAUYPK010026018.1:0-23460 GCA_963574355.1 Loris lydekkerianus | reverse complement strand
CTTGTGATGCTTTACTAAGAATAATGTCTTCCACTTCCATCCAGGTTAATATGAAGGATGTAAAGTCTCCATTTTTTTTAATAACTGAATAGTATTCCATGGTATACATATACCACAGCTTGTTAATCCATTCCTGGGTTGGTGGGCGTTTAGGCTGTTTCCACATTTGGCAATTGTAAATTGAGCTACAATAAACAGTCTAGTACAAGTGTCCTTATGGTAAAAGGATTTTTTTCCTTCTGGGTAGATGCCCAATAATGGGATTGCAGGATCAAATGGGAGGTCTAGCTTGAGTACTTTGAGGTTTCTCCATACTTCCTTCTAGAAAGATTGTACCAGTTTGCAGTCCCACCAGCAGTGTAAAAGTGTTCCCTTCTCTCCACATCCACACCAGCATCTGCCGTTTTGAGATTTTGTGATGTGGGCCATTCTCGCTGGGGTTAGATGGTATCTCAGGGTTGTTTTGATTTGCATTTCTCTAATAGATAGGGATGATATGGTGGTAGATATGGTCCTTTTACTTCCAGGTGTCAGACTTCCTTAAGCATTTCTTATAGGACAAGTGTAGTGGTGATGAATTCTCTCATTTTTTGCTTCCTTGGACCAATTTTGTTTCTTCTTCATTTAGTACAGATAACTTTTGGTTTTTTGTTTTTTTTTTGGGGGGGGGGGCGGGGGGATATAATGTTCTTGGTTGCCAGTTTTTTTTGTTGTTTTTTTTTTTTGTTTGTTTGTTTGTTTAGCACTTTGAATATATCATTTTATTCTTTCCTGGCCTATATTTGTGTTTGCTGAGAAATCCACTGTTATTTTGAAAAAACTTTCTTCCTTATATGTGACTAGACACTTTTCTCTTTCTCTTTTTAGAATTCTCCCTTTGTCTTTGACTTTTGACAGTTCGATTATAACATGCTGTGGAGATGTTTTGGACTTGTATCTACTTGGTGTTCTCTGAGCTTCATATATCTAGATGTCTCTCTTGATAAATTTGGGAAGTTTTCGTGTATTGTTTTGCTGGATAGAATTGTATACCTTTGGGTTTCTCCTATAGCACCCCAAATTCAAATATTTGGTCAATTTATACTCTTGGATGTCATGTTGGCTTTCTTCATTCTTTTTTATTTATTGTTTGCCTCACCAAGTTATTTTGCAAGTATTGTCTTCAAGTTCTGATATTCTTTCTTCTGTTTTATCTAGTCTATTATTCAACCTCTTGAATGATTTTTTTTTATTTAATTCATCAAATTATTCAGTTCTAGTATTTCTGTTTGGTTCTTTTTGATCTCATCTTATTGGTGAATTTTTAGTTCATATCATGAATGGTTTTTCTGATTTCATTGTATGGTTTATCTTTATTATTCTTTATCTTACTGGGTTTCTTTCATATTGAAAGGTTGAATTCTATTGGCACTGTTTAATTTTTTTTTCATTGGAGTCTATTGCTGGAGAATTATTATCTTTCTTTGGAGATGTCATATTTCTTTGCTTTTCCATGTTACTCCTGCTTATATATTGTAACAGTTGCTTCTTACACTGTTTTGGATAGCAATATAGTCTCCTTATGACTTCTTCAGCTATAAAGAATGTTAGTTATATCTGTAGTTTTCTCCAAGGCTTAGGCTGCGATTTTTAGTGGATTCTGTGGTAAGAATTTTCTGGGGATGGGAATGCTCAGTGGGCCTTCCTTGAGCCCCAGAGGTGGTAGCAGTGGGCCAAGTGTGTCTGTCCTTGGCCCCCAGAGCAACATATGCAGGAACCAGTGTTAGCTGGTTCAAGAAGGCTAATTCTTGGGTCTCCAGGTAGTTTGCTCTTGTGCTGGCAGTAGCAGCTGTGGACCAAGAGAGTGGATATGTCCTTAGGCCCCTGGTTATCATGTGCTATGTTGGTGAGGGCCAAAACATGAGGTGATACATGCTAGTTTTTGCAGTGGCTGTTATACATTAGGCATGCCACTTCCCAGGCCTCCAGGTAGCACATGTAGGAGGCTAACATCTGTAATGGTAGCAGCAAGTGGGGTGAGCCCATCCAGGCCCTGAGGAGAAATGCACAGATATCACTGATGGGGAACAGGGTAGGGCAGTCTTCAGTTCCCCAGATGGCATGCTTGGGCATCATGGAAGTTGATACCAGACTAGGTGGTTCTGTTCTCACATCCCTCCATGCGGTGCCTGTGGGTACCGGCTTTGTTTGGTAAGGCTGGGTGATCCTTAGGCCTCTGGAAGAATACTTGAGTGGGGGCAGTAGTGGCAGCAGTGTTCCATTCTGCTGCTGGGAGAGATGAGTTATTGTTAGTAATGGCCCCAGGTAGGCAGGTTTCAGGCTCTGAGGAGCATTTACGTTGGCTCCCTTTGTCTTGAAGATAACTTTTCTGGTTTGCTCCATTGCCTGTTCCTGGGAGTCTAGGATACTGTTTGAGCTAGAGTGTTGGGAACGCTGCTACTCCACTGGGTCTGCCACAGTTGTACCACTGCATCCCTCCTGATGCAGATGGAGGGATGTCAGCAGAACTTTAGGAATTTAGATATGTAGAGGCTGTTATGCTCTAAAGCTAGAGATAGTCTGGTGGGGGCTGGGCAGATGCTTTAGAATCATGGAGTGAGTGGCATCTGCTATGACCTCCCTCTCGTGAATAATGCTGACACACAGTCTGTAGGAAGCTGCCAATTCTAATCTTAGGACCCAAGAGGGTTAAGGGATTCTTTCATGACTAGGGATACAGAAGTCCATGGTGGGAGTGGGACCTGATGGGGATTTCTCGTTTATACTTTCCCTCTTCAGGGGAACCTCTCCAGGCTCCCAGCCGATCCCAATCTACCCTCTGCATCACTTCTCTGTTCTTCTGTGCTTTAGGTGTTTCATGTTACTTCTCTGTTGAATCCTAGTTTTCTTTCTTAGATAGTCTGTTTGAAGTGGGATTATCTGCTTGCTATTTTGGTTTTTCTTTTTGGAAAAGGAGAGTGGTAGATGCCTCTAGTCAGCCATCCTGAAGCCCCATCCTTAGTTCTGTTTGATACCAAAGCCTATGGTTCTGTCAATAGTCTCTACTATGTCTGATTTATTCAACAAAGTAAGTTCTCTTATTTAAGGGGACTAGACACCTTTAACGTTGTTCCCAGAACTATACTTTAAATTATGTATAACTAATTTACCTTAAAAATGTCTTTGCCCATGAGTGTTACAGAGGAAGCAGCCTCTGAATTAGGCCATACCTCTGGGCACCATTATTCCCCTTTATGCTAAATATCTCCTTTCTAATTTTTTTTATGGGTATTTCAGTCCTGCAGCCTTTTTTCCTTGCTATTTCTTCTAGTATGGTGTAATTCACAGTCATTCAATCAATAATTATTGATTAAATGATGCTTTTTATACTAGAACATTCCCAAGAAATTATTTCATGTTTTCATTTCCTTTTTATACTAGAACATTCCAAAAAAAAAAAAGTTCCTGTTTTTATTTCCTGTTATTGTTTTTTACAATTGAAAAGAAATTTCAGTTCTGAACTTGAAGACATTTGAAAACCGCAATTTCTGGTCTAACCTGATAATCGCATTGTCCGTAGTTTGTCAGTTCTATTCATCCTGGGGTTTCCATTAAGAGATCTAATGTGGATGCTGTCAAACTTTATGCTTCAACTTTGCATGCTTTCTGTGACATCTAAAAACCTCAAATATCCCTGTTAGACTGTTCTACAATAGAACAATCTCATTTGTTCTACACAACACTGCTAATACAGTGTATGTGTCACATTTACCATTATCAATGCAGTCTAATCTAGTTTGTAGAACTTCAAAATATCATTGAGTTTGTATTTATCATAGCTTTCAAATTCTAAACTTACTCAAAAATCATAGAAAATGAATAAAATATTTAAAAGTAATTTATTATCATTGAAAAACTTCTCATTTGTATACATCTAGAGGTTCAAATTCCAAATAGCTATGCTTTTTTTCAAGTTTTTAAAATGTCACTTTATGTTATTCAGTACATTGTCATCTTAGAAAAAAATAACTTGGCAAGATTAAAGTTCTCTAAATTGACTCTAAATTGGTTATTTAAACATGCAATTCAAATAACATTTGCTTGTACCCTACTTAAGATAAAGTATCTTGCTATATTCATCATTAATGGCTGCAATATTCCCAACAAAGAAAATGCAGGTGATATTGGCTTAATGTGCAATGGATTTTATTCCTAGAATGTGGATAAAAACAAAAACAAAATATTCAGAATTAATGACCAGCTCCACCTGCCACAGAGCAGATGTACAAACCGAAAAGTATTGTGTGTGTACCCATTGTCATTTCAGCTAATTATTTCACCCTAAAGTGGTAGATAGGTTTGGCTTTCACCAGTTCTAAAGAAAAGACAGATGTGTGGTATTAGGATAGACTTTGTTCTTTGTTGTGTACTGAATAAAAAAATAAATTCAGAATTAGAAGAATAAATAAGAAGAATGGGCATCTGAAAACAGCCCCATGTGCATTAACCCTGTATTAAAGAAGATTAAATAAAGAGTTCTTAATAACATTGATCCTAAGCTGTAGTCTTTTTATTTCTTTCTCATAGCAGATTATAAAGAACTGTAATAAAAATGATACTAAATTATTGCTTCTTTGAGATGGTGAACTCAGCAAATATCTTTTAACATACATCTTGTGTAACAGCATCTTGCTAAGTATGGGTAGTCAGCGGACAGACTGGATCAAAATTATGTGAGACTCTTAAAGACAAAAATATTCCCATACTTCTGCCTAGAGGTGCTGATATAGCAGGTCTGAAGTGATGCCATAGAATGTGTGTATTCTCATGGACATCCATGGTTAGGCTTCAGTTTAGGAGCATAGTCTTCAACTAAGGGAATTTTGACTCCCTGGGGACATTGGGCAATGTCCAGGGACATTTTTGGCTATTAAAACTTGGAAGAGGTATGTGTTGCAGGCACTTAATAGGTATGGGCCAGGGTGGGGATGCTGCTAAATATCTTTTCATGCATATGACCCACTCACACAGCCCCACAAAAAAATGTCCAATCTAAAATTTCAGTATTGTCAAAGTAGAAAAATATTAACCTAGAGAATATAAACAGACATCCATCGAAAGTCTGTAATTAACCAGGGTGGATAAAAGATGCATAAAAGTATCACACATTCATAATCAAATAAAATAAATTACATTCATCCAAAAAATGAATAAAAATTAAAGCAAAATATTATAAATGTTTTATAGTAAGACTATTAGCTATTTTAGGGCATGACTAGAGACATTCTAGTTGAGAAAACATGTCAGAGAAACTTTGAAAAGTTATCTGTAACTGATAAGAAATCTGTAATGGGAATTATCTGAGTATATTATGCCTGTACTTGAAGGAAGTGATTTAAATTTTAGCTGATTCTTAAGTATTAATAAACAGAGGAAATTTTATTTATAGACAACAGAAATGTCTTTTTATGTTGACAATGAAGTAAAAATAGGCTTAATTCTTTAGGACTTGGCAAGATAAAAGTTCTTGCCATCTAAACAAAAATATCTAGGAAAAGGCCTATTCTTCTTTAAATGTTTCTTTTTTTTTCATTTTTTTGTCTTCATCTTATTCTCTCTCACAGATTTCTTTTTCCTAATATTTTATCATCTCTAGGGATCAGATGCTCAGGAGCAAAAAATACAGGAAAATACAGGAAGTTATTCTGGTTGTTGTCAATACAGGGTTTAGATTGATAATGAAACCAATTAAATCCTCAAATACCTTGATGGCAACAATACAAATTTAATTTCTAGAGAGGAATAAAGTTAGCTGTGTTGAATACCATATGTGATCACAGTCAAGCTCAAATTTCCAAACATTTTTTTGTCAAAGAACCAGCAGCTGACCAATTTAATCAAAGTAATAACAAATTAATCCGTGTTTCTTTTTTCAGCTATCTCATGCATCTCTGATGATAACCAGCCAGCAAAAATGATGGAATGCCTCAAGTGGACAACTGGCATGCCTCCCCTTGTGCAAGAATGCGTGGTCCCATGCCAGGAAGACTGCACCTTCACTGCTTGGTCCAAGTTTACACCCTGCACCACAAATTGTGAAGCTACCCAAACTAGGAGGCGACAGCTCACAGGTAAGGCGTGGCTTTCGCACTTTATCTTCAGACAGCCTTCAGACAAGTTGTTCATTTCTGAATATAAGGTCCACAAGACAGGAATTTGTAGCAGCTCATTCCCTCTTCCCTGTGCTGTGCTCCAATACATATCCTCAATGCCTACAGCAATGCCTGGTTCATAACATGATATATACTCAGTTAATATTTATGAAATCAATGAAAGATGCAAGTCATTTCTTTGCTATCAAGTTCATTACTATATAGTTTTCTAATCTTTATAGACATCAAAGTCATTTTATTTACTTCTTTTGCAAGGTTTTGTCTTGCCAGGATTTCAGGGAGCTTGAAAGCCAGTCACTGACTTAGAAAGAATGTCAAAGGCAGATCTAACCTACATTAGTTTTTTTTCTATTATGAGCAATTTGACATTTATAATATTAGTAATGTAAAGCAAAGATCACATTACATGTACAGATTCTGCTTTTGTGGTATATTATTAAATATCAGTTCTGTTTACATGGACAAAATTTAATAGAAATTAAAACAAGTCATTTAATAGACGTCTGAAGCAATTTTTGCCTGCAATGTGCAAATAACTGATGCACTAGTATGCCCTACTTGTATAGAAAAAATATGCCACAACTTCTCATAACTTTGTATGTACTTGTATATGCAGAAAACTTAATTTAGAGAATGGAAAAATGCCAGAGTGATAATTGAGATAGTAAAACTGGTGTTGACATTGAAGAATTAAGTGCAAATGACCATTTGTTCTCATGAGCAGTTCAAGTGCTAATTCTTTTGATTCCAAGACTCCTTTGTCTGAATGCTTTGCTTATCTAACCACATTTTAAATTTAAATCACTGTAATGTATTTACTTGATCAATTAGACCCTGTAACAGGATTTCTATACACAAACTGGGAGCTCATATGTAAGTGTAGGAGAAATGTATAATCACAAACAGAAACATCAAATAAGATACGTTGTACTTGTGCTCTCTCTTCCACAAAAATTTGTGCATATATAATTTTACATAACATTGTTTATATTTCTAAAATAGAACAAATTTCATGTACAAAAAAATACAGTGGAATAGAATATGTGGAGTAATTTCAAGTTCAGGGGCCAATTTAATGAAAGTTTGCTTAAAAATGTACACATATAATGTGTCAAAAGCAATTATCTTAGCAACTCTTTACATTTCTGAGATGAGAATTTCTTTTAGAGGGAAAGGAAGTTTTTATTTAGTGACCAGTTGTTTTTTTTCCTGTTGATGATTTGTTAATGCTGTTTTACACCCACAAACTGAGAATGGAAATTATTGAAAATCATAGGATAATTATTTATTTTACAACCAGCACAGTTTGTGTTATAAATTGCTAAAGGCTAATGAATTTGACTTTTATTTAAAAATATACTTTTTATATAAATATTCAAGAATGGTTGTATATTCTTCTACAAACTCTAGCTCAAGAATTACTCATGCTTGTTAAAAGACCATTTGAGACATTTTTTTTCCTAAATCATTAACTGATATACTTTTAGGTGTCTCATTTATCTTTGTGTGTTTTCCTGTCTAAGAAACATGAAAACGATTGATTTCATGAGATACATGAGAAAAGGAAAGAGAAAAAAATAAATAAATAAAATAAATCATTTTGTATCTTTGTTGAAAAAAATAAATCCCTGCAGTAAACCGATTTTTTTTTTCACTTTTCAAGACTCATTTTTATTGAATTGAAACTAATGCTTGTATTTTGGTATCTCCTGTGTAATTTGGTAGTAATAAACAATCTCTAACACGAATGATGGTAAATGCCATGGACTCAAATTCAAAAGCCATGTGACTCATTCTTTCTTTAACACAGACACACACAGAGAAGCATATAGTCACAAATTTTATTGATTATCAGGCCATCTATAGTAATTTTTTTTCATTTTTAATGAGAAGTTTTAATTCATTATATCTAGATGTTCTCTGTGTTGGCCCAAGATATTAGATCATCACAGGTTTTAGACTGAGTGTTTATTAAAGCAGATGTTTATACAATGCTGAAAATAATAAATCCATTGTATAGAAAATCTGTCCAGGTTTTATATACATGTTATATGTATCACATATTTATATATTACATTATATATATTATAAAATTATAATTCTCAGTATACTCATATACCAATAATAAAATATGAATGCAAGTTATATTTGAGTACCTCTTGTAATTGCAGAAGGCAAACATGTCTTAGAATTATATTTTTAATATAGTTGTTTACTTCATTCTTTTATATATTTAAAATAACCAGATAACTAATATACATTCTGAATTAAGGGAAAAAACTCGCCAGAGTTATGTTATACTAGGGACTTTCTTTCTTTCTTTTCTTTTCTTTCTTTTTTTTTTTTTTTTTTATTAGAGATGGCATCTTGCTCTTGCTTAGGCTGGTTTTCAACTGCTGAACTCAAGCAATCCACCTGCCTTGGCATCCCAGAATGGTAGAATTATAGAAGCGAGCCAACATGTAAAGCCACCTCCCAACCCAAAGGCAGTGTTGATTTTGATTAGAATGTAATCAATGTTAAGGAACACCAACAATTTATTTTTTATTATGAGAACCATTTCTACATTAACTAACTGGTTCAAATCCCTTTTCAAACCAGTGAAGCCATGTAATTGAGGATGTCACAAATACACAGATACAGACATAGAATATACTTATTTAGAATATCTGTTCTTCTAGCAACTTCTAATAGATGAATATTTTTTTTCTTTTTCTCACTTTTCTTCCTCCTTCTGTCTCTCCCCCTTCTTCCTCCTTCCCTCTCTCCTTTTGTCTTACAACTTCTTTTTAGCAATTATTTAATAAATATTTTTTTGTTTACTGCTTACATGTTCTAGGCCTTGGAAATACAAGGGAAAAAATAGACATGACCCTAACTTAACAGCTTACTGTTTAATTGGAGACATAGTGAGATTTTTACTACAGATAATTGCAACACATTATAGTAGCCATTGTATTAGATGATATGTTTAACAAAACTGCTGATATGAAAGGACACAGACTTATTTTACAGTTATATAGGTCTGCAGTCTGACCCCAGTTTCAGAGAATTAAAGACAAGATATTGCCAGGGCTGCATTTTTTCTGGACGTAAATTTTAGGGGAGAATTTGTTCCCTCCATTTTCAAGTTTGCAGAGGCTTCCGACACCCCTTGGCTCACAGCCCCTTTCTACCTTCTCCAAAGCCAGAAACAATTGCATCTCTTTAAACATTCTTCCATTGAGGCTTCTGGAGGGAGTAAACTATTAGTTTGTAAAGGAAAGACAAGTAGACATGGACTACACCAATATTTTTCAACCTTTTTAATATCATGGCACACTTGAGCCTGTAGTTAAACTTCCACAGCACACTTAAATTATGTTGATTAAAAAAAAAAGAATAAAAAGTAGAATATAGTTACTGTGCTTTGAACTTATTTCGAAAATAATTTAATTAGGGCTGGACCGGCTGAGCTCAAGAGTTTGAGACACAGCCTGAGCAGGAATGACACCCCGTCTCTAAAAATAGCCAGGCGTTGTGGCAGGTGCCTATAGTCCCAGCTACTCAGGAGGCTTAGGCAAGAGAATCACTTGAGCTAAGAGTTTCAGGTTGCTGTGAACTATGACACCATGGCATTCTACTGAGGTGACAAAGTGAAACTTTGTATCCAAAAAAAAAAAAAAAAATTAATGCTGTTTAAAAAATTTTGTGGCACCTAAGATCTTCTCATGACACACCAGTTTGCTGCGGCATACTGGTTGAATCAGTATGGACTAGACTAAGGAAGAATGGATGAACTACTGGAAATTTCTGGAGTAATACATGCAAAGGTCAGAAACCAAATGAGTAATTTCTATGAACTGAAAGATGCTCAGTGTGACTGGATTGAAACATACCAGAGGCAGAATAGCATAGTATAGGCACAGCCAGATGCTAATGGGCTCAGATCTTATGTCCCTTCACAACTAAGGTGCTGAGTCTGAAGGGTTTTAAGTAAACCAACAGTGTGATCAGATTTACAGCTTTGAAAGTTGGCTCTGACTGCTGTGTGGTGAACAGATTGAAGGGCATGGAGTACGATGGCAACAAGATCTTAGAGGAAGTTGTCATGGTTATTTAAGCTGGACATTTGAAGTGGAGCTAAATATTGGTTCTAACCAATCTCTTCAAATTGTTGAAGATATTCTTCAACGTTTGAAGTAATCTATCTTTCTCATTAATCAGATGTAGGGAGTTCAGCAGAATAGGACAAGAAATTCCAGTTTTGACATGGTGATGTTGGTGGAATTGGGGAATGAAGAAAAAGAAAGGTGTGGAGAGGAAGAGTGTGAGTTCTGCCACATTGAGCTTGACTGGTTCTTTAGGTGTAGATTCCCAGTTCTTTTGACTCAAAAGCTTGAGCAAGAAATGTAGAATGAAGGTAATATTTTGTGACTGAAGAAATATAGATGGCAATTTAAACTTTTCAAGTGAGTGCAAATGTAGGATCAGAAGAGAAGAGCTAATACCCTGAGGAGCCCCATAAGTAAAAAGAGGTAGGGAGGAAGAAGAATTCAACAAATAAATAAATACATAATATGTGGCCAGGGGATGGTGAAGATGTGTGGTGAGGGACAGAAAGGAAGACAGAACTTGGAAAGGGTAAAGGATGAGGGCATAGACAACATACTGAACTATCACTGAGTGAAAAAGTCTAAAAGGAATCAAATATACCATATATACTCGAGTATAAGCCGAGTTTTTTCGGCACAAAATTTGTGCCGAAAAACCCGAACTCGGCCCAAAATTTGTGCCAAAAAAAACTCGGCTTATACTCGAGTATATACAATAGTCCAGAGTTTTGTTTCTTCTTGTTGTTACTGTTGTCTGTTTGTCTTATCTCTTTGTTAAGAGTGGTTTCAAGGAATTAGGTAGACTGAGAATGCAGCATTGAGTGGGTTGAGGAAAGAGTAGAAACTAAAGAAATGGAGACAACGTTTCAACAGTAATTTATGGAATTTTGGGAGGAATAGAGACTTGAACATGCTAAATGCTGATAGGAAAGAGCCAGTTGCCACCCACAGGTGTATCTCTCACCCTGGGATGGAGGTTCTGCTTCTCTATTGTACTAAATGCTCTTAATAGTAGAGGCAAGTGAATACCTTCTGCCAGAGAGACGAGGTATGGTGAAGCTACTCTCAGGTAACTTTAGGTGCTGCAGGAATCCTCCTTATTTATTGTGGATTTAAACAAGGCAGACCATAGAGCCAATTGCCCAGTCAACAATTTAGAATTGTGTATGATGCAAACCATCTGACAATGAGAAAGTAGCCTATTTGTCAGCTTGTATCAGGCATTTCCAAACAGCCATAAACACTAGAAATAGATCAATAAAGCTGCCTGCATTTTTTATAACTAGTCATGAGTCTAGCTAATGACTACTGAGAAGCAAAAGGTAGAGTTATTAGTTCCATGAACATTTTCAGTCATCTTGAGGAAGTGTGTTGGCAGAAACATAGAATCAAGTTATAGGCTGGCCTAGAACCCACTAAACAGGGTTATCAAATATTCACAGCTATGGGAAATGATGCTACATTGTATTACTCAAAGTTGGGCTCAGAGCTAAAAGGGCCATCAAAATGAACTGGTAAGATAAAGCCATATTCTAAAATACTTAAGTTAAAAGGGTCTATCAATGTGGAAGTCATAGCTCTTTCTCAGGTAAAATTATCCAACATTATTTGATCATTCATTTTAATTTATTATTGTGTCAACATTTGGGAGCTGCCTGGTAGCAGGGAAAATGAGTTAACTTTGTCCCTTTGTCCATCAGACTCCAAGAGACCCCTACTATCACTCCAAAGCCATTCTTTGCTTTGTTTCTTGAATAAATAAGGTCTGTTTTTAAAAAGTTGAAGGAAAGGGGAGGGATTACTACATAGACCCTTCTGTTGGTTTCCTTGGCAGCTATTAGTTTCAAAGAGAATGAAGACAAAGTAATCAATCTCTATCAGTAAACTACAGAGAAAAGATTATTAAATAAATTAACAAGAATTTTCTAGCTGTGGAGCCACTGTAACAAACATTTAAGTACTTTATGCCACTCACAAAACTGTTTTCTGTTTTCTTTCAATTTACTTGAATTTCACAGTTTCTCTGGGAGTTGCTTCCATCCTCCTAGGATTTACTTTCATGGACGGCAAAAAAGAGTAGGAAAAAAGGCTTCATTTCATTTAAGGTTTAATATTCTAAGCATTTGTCAATACAAAAATATGACCGAATGTTAACCAAACTATCAGATATGAAATTAATACATCAGTGTCTCTTATCGGAACAGGGAAAAGCAGAAAGAAGGAGAAATGTCAGGATGCTGACCTGTACCCTCTGGTGGAGACAGAACTATGTCCTTGTGATGCTTTTATATCCCAACCTTATGGAAACTGGTCAGATTGCATCCTTCCGGAAGACAGAAGGGAGCCTCTAAGAGGACTGCGGGTGCAAGGAGACAGCAGCGAGTGTGGAGAAGGCGTGCGCTTTCGAGCGGTAGCCTGCTCTGATAAAAACGGAAGACCTGTTGACCCCTCGCACTGCAGCAGCTCTGGTAAGGAGATGGCTGAGGAGGAACAAATGAAAATATTGACACAGTTAAGGAGGTTCCCGGATCTCTTTGTTCTATAATTGTTTTAGCTCTCCTTTGTCAGTAACACTCTGCCTGTCATACAAGATGGGCATATGAAGTGCACACAGGTACTTGTCAGTAATTATCTGGAATGTGGTGGTTTTAGATCCTTGACTCACCTCATTCTATACTTTGCCTTCATCTTTATTGGTCACTTGTTTACTAGTGGTGAGCTGCTCTACTTCCCTGAGAAAGCCAAAGTCTAGTACAAATGAATATATTTTATGCTGTTTTCTGTGTTCTGATTACCCACATAGAAAGCATCAGATCACACATTTCTCCTAAGGCAATTGACAAAATACCAATGAAAACATTGATATAGAAGTTTTACAATACAAGGTCTAGGCACCCAAGTTAAAAGAGTAAAACTATAAGAGAAATAAGAAGCAATCTCTGAGATGTTAAATGACAGAGAACACTGTTTTTGAACCTTAATTGGAAGAATTTGAAAGGTATGGGTGAATGGAGAGAGGAATATAGGTTAAATACAGCGGGGTGAAGCTTGGTGAAAAGGCAGAAACTGATAATTATAATGGAGCTTATGAATTTCCTGCTCTATGTTTCTTCTTTCACTGCCTTTTTGTAAAAAGACTAAATTAATCAAGGAATTTTACAGAGGATTATGGGGAGAATTCATGATTGACTTAGAAACAATGGATAGGTTCTGGTCTTAGTCATCAGGTCTCAAGTACTAATAAGTTTTCTTTGTAATACCAGAAATAGTAAATTGAATTCAGTTCTAATGTACAAGTCAAGTAAATGATAGTTCTTCTTTATTGTTAATGTATGAGCTTATCTTTATTTCAGATATATCCATATGATTATATGAATGCAATTTAATAACATTTAATTAGTTACCTTATTACTGTATGTGTGTTTTCTCGGCTAAATTATATTAGTTGTTTTAAATGATTTGACTTCCAGAAACATTAAACATATCACAAGCACTTAACAGACCCATTTTAAGGTGACTCAATATTTGTTTTTCAGCTTTTATTTGCATATTGGTTGATTTATCCATTCATTTTTTTAAATCCTAGATATTGAAAACCTGGTATTTACTTGGACTGTTATGATTTGGGTGTAGAGCTATGGGAAAATTGGTGACTCATGAATTTTATTGTCCACTGGGACATAGAAATAAAACAAATAAATAAAAAGAATTTCAAGTCTTGATCAGCTAGCTCTGAAGATGTGAAACAGAAAATCTTTATATAGACTTTAAGAAGTCCTCACAGAAGTGGTATCACTCTGAGATGTGAAGGGTAAGAGGGAGGCAGCCATGTGCAAACTACATAACAATGTCATCTCCGATAGTGGGGTATACAGAAAATGAAAGGCAGCAACAGTGTTCTTGCAAAATAAAACAAAGGAAGTCCCATGATTTGAGTATAGGGAGTGAGGTGAGAGCTGATTGAAGAGAGGTTGAAGAAGGCAGAATCTTACAAGATAAGCTAAAGATTATGGGTCTAATGTAAGTGTGGTCATCAGCTGGGAAGTGGGGTAGGTAATGTGATCCACTTTACCTTTTCTAAAGATTACTTTTGGCTACTATCAAATGGCTTGTGATAGGAGAGGAAACCATTGGAAAGTTATTGCAATGAGTTAGTCAGACACGACGGTAAGTTTGACTAGGGAAATGGAAATAAAGAAATAGAGAAGTAGTTTTAAGATAATTTATAGATGGAATTAACAAGATTATTTCAAACACAAATCATCTTTTTAAAATATTATCTATCACTTATCTCTAATTTTGTATGGATTTATGGAGGGTTTAATTTAGATCAGCAGTTCTCAACCTGTGGGTCACGACCCACAGGAGCTGTATTAAAGGATTGCGGCATTAGGAAGGTTGAGAACGACTGATTTAGAGGATAATCATTTCTAGTTAGAAATGAATATATGTTTAAGGAAGAGGCAATATCTGTAACATTAACCAATTTGCATTGCAATAGAAAATCCTATCAGGGAATCTAAAATATTTTTGACAAATTAAAATAGTTGTTTAATCAAAATTTACTCTGGGCCCATAGCTTTTATGATATTTGTGTTAAGATACTTTTACAGTACATCTTTTCAAAAATATTGCTTTGTTTTGTTTTGTTTTGTTTTGTTTTGTTTTGTTTTGTTTTGTTTTTGAGACAGAGCCTCCAGCTGTGACCCTGGGTAGAGTGCCATGGCATCACAGCTTACAGCAACCTCCAACTCGTAGGCTTAAGCAATTCTCTTGCCTCAGCCTCCCAAGTAGCTGGGACTACAGGTGTCCACCACATCTGTCTATTTTTTTGTTGTAGATGTCATTGTTGTTTGGCAGGCCCAGCCTGGATTCAAAACAGCCAATTATGGTGTATGTGGCTGGCTCCTTAGCCGCTTGAACTACAGGCACCGAGCCTGCTGCTTTTTTCTTTCTTTTTTTTTTTTTTTAATACCAGAGAAAATACCCTATTGTTTACCTCTAGGGATGTGATACATACCCATCTATCAGTGGAAAAGAAGAAACTCTTAATTGTCACTAATGAAGACACAGTTAAGTTTTCCGTTGTTTGTTTTAAGATAGAGTTTCACTCTGTCGTCTAGGATAGGGTGCAGTGGCATCATCATAGCTCATGGAGACCTCAAACTCCTGGGCTCAAGTGATCCTCCTGCCTCAGCTTCTTTAGTAGGTGGTATAGGTATGTACCACCATGCCTGGCTGATTTTTCTATGTTTAATAGAGATAGAGTCTGGCTCTTGCTTAGGCCAGTCTTGAACTCCTCAGCTGAAGCCATCCTCCTGCCCTAACCTCCCAGAGTTCTAGGAATATAAACATGACCCACTGTGCCCAACTCATAATTCTTTTATACTCATATATTAATGAATTAACTCACCATTGAGAGTTCTGTTTTCATCATGGACAAACTGAGACACAGAACAGTGATCCCAATCTCATTGTCCTAATAAGAATGCTTTGCCCTGTTAAACCCTTACGTGGACTTTGTCTCCTGTTTGCATTTGGAAGCCCCCAAGATGACATGACTTTGGGAGACTTCCTCATGAGGATCATTATTCCTCATGCTGAGGTGTCCTGTATGGTCCCCGCAGGTGCATACTGTGGGAGCACAACTCAGTTGTGCCCAATGGGTAATTTGAAATATCCATTCTAATGGATTCCATGCATGATTCCTACTCACAGCCAAGTCTTTTTGGCTTTGGAAGCATCTCAGTAAGTACAATTATTAAACTTGTGATTCGTTAAAAAAATTAAACAACTGAAGAATGGAGTTTATATCTATGTTCTGTTAGCCACATAACGAGTCTTTATAACATAACAATGGGCCTTTAGTAAATTTTGATTAAAGAACTATTTTAATTTGGTGAAAATATTTTAGATTCCGATAGGATTTGCTATTTTGCAAATTGGTTAATGTTACAGGTGTTGCCTCTTCCTTAGACATGTATTTTTTTCTAACCAGAAATGATTATAAAGTTGTTTCCTAATACGTCCCGTCACCTCCCGATGCAAAAATGCATGATATATTTTCTATCTGTGTGACACCGAGGCCAGAGGTTGACTATTATTCCCAGTCAAAAAAGTACTCCCACAGCCTAACACACACTTTCTCCTCCCTCCCCGGCCCCTCCTTTCTCTCTCCCTTCATCCAGGTTTCTGCTCAGTATCCTCCCAGAGCAACTGTTTCTGACCCTTGTAATAAATCAGCCTTCCTCATCACTTCCCATTCCCCTCCTAAGTCTGCATTTGTTTTCATAGCACTTAATCACCACCTGACATATTATGTATTTACCTCTTAAAAATTATTGCTTACTGTCTCTCTCCACTAGATGATAAAGTTCCAAGAGAGCAGACACTTTTTTTTCTTTCTTTTTTTTTTTTTTTTTTTTTTTTTTAACTGCTCTATCTATAGTACCTAGAATAGTGTGAAAGTTAGTAGGCATTTGAAAACTTTTTTAAAAAATATGACTGAATTATCAGGTCTTAATCATTTTTTCTGCTAAGTTTCTGTCAATCTTGTCCATTTTCTTTTGCTATCCACTGTACCTGGTAGTAGATGCTATACTGTTCTGTCTTGACCTATCCACCTGATATCAGTCATGCCAAGAGCTATCAGCCGTCACACTGGCATGTAAACATGACTATGCCATGGGCCTGCTTGCCTCTTTATATAGCAGCTTCTACATCTGGCTTGACTTCTCATCCTTTCATGAGACTCCTCTATTCTCTGGGATCAAATCAGGTGCTGCCTGTTAAAGAAAGTTTATTTCTTCTTCCTGTGTTTTGTTTCTTTTTAGGAAAAATTCCACATGTGTAGATTTCTGTTTTTCTTACTAAAGTTCATTGAAATTCAGCACTGAATATGTTCATTTATCCACCACCCATGTATGTTCTCCATACATGCTGGCTAAATGAATAAAAAGACTGGTTTAAACATGGCAAGAGCAAATACCCATATACCTATGGCCAGGTTCAGAAGTATGTGTGTATGTGTTTTAACAGCACTTTGGAAGAACAGCTGTGTAACAAAAGCAATCCATAGACAAGCAACCTATACAATACAGAAAATCTTGTTCTGTTTGCCTTTGACATACAGTCTGGGAATAAAGAAAATGAAGTTGCATTAATTGCATTGCTGTAAGTGGATAAGCAATACTTTTGAAAGAATGTAAGAATGCAGAAAGAAAATAAGTGATCCAGTGATAAAAATATGAATAAATATTAAATCACCAAATTATAAAGTGAAAATGTACTGTTTGTATCTGATTCCAGATAAATTATAATTGATTTTGATAAATATTTTTATTAATATGTCATCTATATATAATTTAGCATTTGCAGCTTCCCATTATAATTTCATTAATTTTCTGTCATATATAAGAAGGTATGGACATAATAATAATCATCATAATCTGAATAATTTCTTCTTTGATTTAAGGAACAAATATCATTTACAAGTTTGCAATAATGAGGGAAAAAGTAAATGTAATATTATTGCATTTAGAAAGTTTATCTTCTCAGTGTGTGTTCAATTTTATGAAATTAAAATGTTTCTGTTACAAGTACATATGAACAATTTTATTTTGGATGAGGTAGGAGAATACTCAGGAATTGAAAATTACATTTTTGTTAATCAAAAGTGATTAGGAGGGTATTCTATAAATTGTCCCAGTGAAGATTTGTGGATATCAAAGATGGGCCAAACTTTCTAAACTACTGTGAGATCTCTCTGTAACTCTACTACATGGAAGTGACTGCATAATTAATTACATCCATCCCTCCTTACAGAAAGAAAAAGAAAATTTTTAGTCATTTACAGTTCTTGCCAAATGACCTGTCTCCTAACTTCTCACTCCTTCAGTTTCCTGAGGCATTGAAAGGCTCTTCAGTTCACTGTTTGAGGAGAATTAATAGTGTCTGGGCCAAGGAAATTTAAATTTGACAAGATGATGAATATGTTTGTGTGCTTTTCATGTTGAGATTTGGTCTCTTTTGCTTGCTTTTTTTAACCTGGTTGTTGATCTAACTTCATGCATTGTGTCTGCTTTAGAGACGTTTCTCTCTTTTCTTCCACATTCCTTCATCCCCACTGCTCTATCTTAGTTCAGGCTGCTTCACCTTTCACAGAGGGTCACTGTGGGGGTCCACTGTCCTCAGTCTTCCTGCTGCCACCCTTTCTCCCATTTCAATGAGAGGAGTATTTTCAGAGGGCACATCTGATTATCTCTTTGATAGTTTTTCAACCATCAATGGCAGCCCATTGCCTAAACCTCTTACACATGGTATGCAAGACCCACATGATTTTATACCTTCTTTTTTATTTTGTTATTGATACATGATAGAAGCACATATTTTTGGTGTATGGATGATCATATAATCAGATTATGGTAACTGGGATAGCCATCACCTTAGATCTTTTCTTTATGTTAGGGGCATTCAACTTATTCTTATCTAGCTCTTTGAAAATGTGTAATCAATTGATGTTAACTTTAGGCACCTGATTGATCTGCTGAATGCCAGGTTTCATTTCTTCTATCAAAGTGTATATTTGTACCCATTAATCAACCTCTATTACTGCCCACCCTCTACCCTTCCCAGCCTCCGGAGACCACCAGGCTGCTCTCTGTCTTCATGAGATGCCCATTTTAGCTCCCACATATGAGTGAGAACATGTGATGTCTGTTTTCTGTGATGGGCTTATTTCACTTAGCATAATGTCCTCCAGTTTCATCCCTGTTTCTAAAAATGACAAGATTTCATTCATTTTTATGGCTAAATAATATTCCATTATGTATATGATATCTGAGAAATAAGATTGTGAACTCATCCTAGAAAAAGAGCTACATGCCTCATTGATAAAGTGTTTTGTTATTGAAGGAAGAATGAACAAGAAATCTATAGAGACATAATTTAGACTGGTGTTTATCTAATACTGGGAGAGAGAGAACTGGGGGAGAATGGGATGGATTGCTAATGGATATGGGTTTCTTTCTGGAGTGATTAAAATGTTCTGAACTTGGGCTGAGTAACAGCTTCTGGCATCTCTGGCTGGTGGGATCTGCCTATAATCATCCCTTTGAGGACACAGGGAGACAGCAAGAGACTTCTGG
Source organism: Loris lydekkerianus (assembly GCA_963574355.1). Lineage (NCBI taxonomy): Eukaryota > Metazoa > Chordata > Mammalia > Primates > Lorisidae > Loris > Loris lydekkerianus. The sequence goes on along the minus strand of CAUYPK010026018.1, from coordinate 4,068 downwards.
ACCCAAAGTGGAAAACTGGCAAGTGGTTGCCTGTGTTCATTTGGTCTAATCCTGCCGGCAGCTATAAGTGTAGCAGCAGTGAGACTGCAAACTGGAAAGGCCTTACCGGTGAGTTATTTGGATGTTTTTAGACTTGGCACTCAGTTGAACTGCCTTGGAAGAGCTTGGGCAGGAGTGCAGAGAACTTTGGGTGTTGTCTTGGGCCCCATACTGAGCCTCTGAGCCGGATGGAGCTAATAGTTTTCAGATATGGGCTGTGCAGAGCCATTGTGAGAGAACTGCCCCAGCAAGCTCTAGCCTCAGGGTCACAGAGCAAGGATCAGGAGGGAGCTAGTAATCTAGTGACAGAGCAGACTAAAGGCAGGGACTGAGCTGCCTTAAGCCTTAACCCTCAGGGCAGAATGAGACTGGTTTTGGCACACTGAGTATGTGGTAAGCCACTTCAGCAGTGATCCCAGCAATAACCACTTTCCTGGGAAAGCTTCTGCTTAGCCAAGTTTAGAAGTTTAAAGTTCCTTTTAAGAGGGCTAAAGAGAGATTTAGGGTCTCCACTCTTCAGGGTTTGAGAAATCATCAGAGGCCTCAAATCATATCAGCATTCTGATTAACATCTCATACCCCAGCAGATCACCTGTTGCCCAGAAAATATTCAACAAGTTACATATACTGCTTTGTTTTTTTGTCTTGTTTTGTTTTGTTGTTTTGTTGTTGATTTGTTTTTTAGTTTCAACATTTCCGTATAGATTCTTCTTTTCTTTTTTTTCTTTCTTTTCTTTCTCCATTTTTCTAGTTTAAATATATACAATTTCCCATTGTGGCCTTTTTCAATAATTAGAACTTCATTTTTGCCACTGTTTCTACCCCTATTGTTTGGTTTTTTTCCCCCAATTTTATCTTGTAACACTTTCTGTTTGCTTGTTTTGGTTTGATTTATAGCATTTTTGTCTTTCCTCTCTACTTGGTAGAGGTGGGGTACCATGTCCAATCAGGCTAGCAAAGAACTTCTGACCTCAAGGGAACTACCCAACCTGGCACTCCCAGAGGTTGGGGTTTTTTTAAGGTTGTATCAAAGTACCCTACTGTACACCTATATTGCTCTGTGTCTCCCTCTTTCTGTGCCTCTCTTCTGTCAATATTCCCTTTTTTCCACCCCCTCTCCTTTCTCTTTTTTCTTTTCTTTCTTTCTTTTTTTTTTTTTTTCTTTCTTCTATCTTTCTTGCTCTTCAACCTTCTCATTCTACTGGTCCTGTACCAAAAGGACCTATGGAAACCCTAGTCCAGAGGCACGGCAGCATAAAGAGCAAGAGGAACTGAAAGGAAAATTAGGGCAAGGAAACTGATAAAAGAAATCACTCATGAGAAAGGATTAGCAGAAAACTCCTGGCAATATGAAGAACCAGTCCAAAGCAACCCTTCCAAGGGACCATGAGGTAGCTACTGCAGAGGATTCCACATATAAAGAAATGTTAGGAATGACAGAAAGGGAATTTAGAATACACATGATGAAAATAATGAAGGAAACTGCTGATAAAGTGGAAAATAACCAAAAGGAAATCCAAAAACAGAATCAAATAAGAGATGAACGATATGAAGAATATAAAAAGGATATAGCCGAGCTGAAGGAACTGAAGCAGTAAATTAGGAAACTTAGAGATGCAATAGAAAGTATCAGCAAAAGGTTAGACCATGCATAAGAAAGAATTTTGGAGGTAGAGGACAAAGTTCTTGAGATAACTCGGGTAGTTAAAGAGGCAGAAAAGAAGAGAGAGAAAGCAGAATGTTCACTGACAGAATTATGGGAGTTTATGAAGCATTCCAACATATGAGTTATAGGAATCCCAGAAGGGGAAGAATTCCCCAGAAAATGGAAGCTATACTAGAGAATATTATAAATGAAAATTTCCCAAATATCACCAAGGATTCTGGCACACTGCTTTCAAAGGGATATCGAACCCCAGGTCACCTCAACTCTAATCAAGCTTCTTCAAAACACATTGTGATGAACCTGTCCAAAGGCAAGACAAAAGAAAAGATTCTGCAAGTAGCCAGGAATAAGCGCCAGTTGACCTACAGTGACAAATCCATCAGGGTGACTTCAGACTTCTCTAATGAAACTTTCCAAGCAAGAAGACAATGGTCATCTACCTTTAATCGACTTAAACAGAACAATTTCCAACCCAAAATTCTATATCCTTCTAAGCTAAGCTTTAAAATTGATGGAGAAATCAAATCATTTGCTGATGTACAAACATTGAGGAAATTCACCCCAACAAGACCAGCTCTACAGGAAATATTTCAACCTGTTCTACACACTGACCATCACAATGGATCAGCAGCAAAGTAAAAACTCTGAAACTAAAGGACATAACCTAACTTCCCCACTGATGCAAAAGATAAAACTAAGCAATAGATTCTCACAAAATAAGATGAATAGAACACTACCACACTTTTCAATTATCTCAATAAATGTTAATGGCTTGAATTCCCCACAGAAGAGACATAGATTGGCTGACTGAATTAAAAAACACAAGCCATCCTTTTGCTGTCTGCAGAAAACATACCTGGCTTCAAAAGACAAATTAAAACTTGGAGTCAAGGGTTGGAAGACAATTTTTCAGGCAAATGCAATTCAGAAGAAAAGAGGAGGTGCAATCTTATATTCAGATACATGTGGACTTAAAGCAACTAAAGTCAAAAAAGACAAAGACGGTCACTTTATATTGGTCAAGGGAAAAATACAACAAGAAGACATTTCAATTCTAAATATTTATGCACCCAACTTAAATGCTCACAGATTCTTGAAACAGACCTTACTCAGTCTGAGCAACATGATATCCTATAACACCATAATAACAAGGAACTTAAACACTCCTCTTACAGAGCTGGACAGATCCTCTAAACAGAAATTAAACAAAGATATAAGAGACTTAAGTGAGACCCTAGAATGGTGCTTGATAGATGCATATAGAACACTCCATCCCAAAGAAAAAGAATATATATTCTTCTCATCACCCCATGAAACATTCTCCAAAATTAATCATATCGTAGGACACAAAACAAACCTCAACATAATTAAAAGAATTGAAATTTTACCTTGTATCTTCTCAGACCACAAGGCACTAAAGATGGAACTCAACTCCAACAAAAATCTTCAACCCCACACAAAGGCATGGAAATAAAACAACCTTTTGTTGAATGACAGTTGGGTGCAGGAAGAAATAAAACAGGAAATCATTAACTTTCTTGAACATAAAAACAATGAAGACACAAGCTACCAAAATCTGTGGGATACTGCAAAAGCAGTTCTGAGAGGAAAACTTATCGCTTCAGATGCCTAATTCAAAAAACAGAAAGACAGTGCATCAACAAACTCACAAGCCATCTTATGGAATTAAAAAAAGAAGAACAATCTAAGCCTAAACACAGCAGAAGAAAAGAAATATCCAAAATTAATCAGAGATCAATGAAATTGAAAACAAAAGAATCATTCAGAAAATTAATGAAACAAGGAGTTGGTTTTTTGAACAAATAAATAAAATAGATAAACCTTTGGCCAGACTACAAATAGAAAAGTAAAATCTCTAGTAACCTCAATCAGAAATGATAAAGGGAAAATAACAAATGATGCCACAGAGATACAAGAGATCATCTCTGAATATTACCAGAAACTCTATGCCCAGAAATTTGACAATGTGAGGGAAATGGATCAATATTTGGAATCAAACCCTCTCCCTAGACTTAGCCAGGAAGAAATAGAGTTCCTGAACACACCAATTTCAAGCACCAACATTAAAGAAACAATAAAAAATCTTCCAACAAAAAAATGCCCCGGTCCTGATGGCTTCACACCAGAATTCTATCAAACCTTCAAGGAAGAGCTTATTCCCATACTGCAGAAATTATTCAAAAAAAATGGATGAGGAAAGAGAACTATGAAACTCTAAGAAAAGAAATAGCCAAAGACGTTAACAGATGGAAAAACATACCATGCTCATGGCTGGGAAGAATCAACATTGTTAAAATGTCCATACTGCCCAAAGCAATATATAATTTTAATGCAATACCTAT
>CAUYPK010026017.1:0-17395 GCA_963574355.1 Loris lydekkerianus | reverse complement strand
TTATCAAACCTTCAAAGAAGAGCTTTTTCCTATATTACAGAAATTATTCCAAAAACTTGAGAAGGAAGGAATCTTTCCCAACACGTTCTATGAAGCAAACATCACCCTGATACAAAAACCAGGAAAAGACCCAACTAAAAAGGAGAATTTCAGACCAATTTCACTAATGAATATAGATGAAAAAATTCTCAACAAAATCTTAGCCAATAGATTACAGCTTATCATCAAAAAAGTTATACATCATGATCAAGTAGGTTTCATCCCAGGGATACAAGGCTGGTTTAATATACGCAAGTCTATAAACATTATTCACTGTATCAACAGAAGTAAAACCAAAAACTATATGATCCTCTCAATAGATTCAGAAAAAGCATTCGATAAAATCCAGCATCATTTTCTAATTAGAACACTAAGGAGTATAGGCATAGGTGACATATTTCTGAAACTGAGCAAAGCTATCTATGACAAACTCTCAGATAATATTTTACTGAATGGAGTCAAACTGAAAGCTTTTCCTCTTATAACTGGAACCAGGCAAGGTTGTCCTCTGTCACCATTACTATTCAACATAGTGCTGGAAGTTCGAGCCAATACAATTAGACAAGACAAGAAAATAACGGGCATCCAAATCAGAGAAGAGCAGTGTGTCTTGCAAGGGTATATGTGAAACTTAGTAAATGTGGAATGTAAATGTCTTAGCACAATAACAGAGAGGGTGCCTGGAAGGCTATGTTAACCAGTGTGATGAAAATTTGTCAAACGGTCTATGAAACCAGTGTATGGTGCCCCATGATCACATTAATGTACACAGCTATGATTTAATAAAAAAAAAAAAAAAAAAAATCGGAGCGGAGGAGGTTAAATTTTCCCTCTTTGCTGATTACATAATCTTATACTTAGAGAATCCTAAAGACTCAACCACAGAACTCTTGGAAGTTATTAAAAAATACAGTAATGTTTCAGGATATAAGATCAATGTCCACAAGTCAGTTGCCTTTGTATACACCAACAACAGCCAAGATGAGAGGTTAATTAAAGACACAACTCACTTCACCATAGCCCCAAAGAAAATGAAATACTTAGGAATATACTTAACAAAAGAGGTGAAGGACCTCTATAAAGAAAATTATGTAACCTTAAGAAAGGAAATAGCAGAGGACTTTAACAAATGGAAGAACATACCATGCTCATGGCTGGGAAGAATCAACATTGTTAAAATGTCTATATTTCGCAGAGCAATTTACCGATACAATGACATTGCTATTAAAATACCAACATCCTATTTTCAAGACTTGCAAAAAAATGATTCTGCATTTTGTATGGAACCAGATAAAACCCCGTATAGCTCAGGCAGTTCTTAGTAATAAAAACAAAGCCAGGGGTATTACCATACCAGATTTTAGGCTGCATTACAAGGCCATAGTGGTCAAGACTGCATGGTACTGGCACAAAAATAGAGACATAGACATTTGGAATCAAATAGAAACACAGAAAATGAAATCAACAACTTATAGCCACCTAATCTTCGATAAACCAAACAAGAGCATCCACTGGGGGAAAGACTCCCTATTCAATAAATGGTGCTGGGGGAACTGGATATCCACATGTAAAAGACTGAAACTGGACCCACACCTTTCTCCACTGACAAAAATTGATTCAAGATGGATAAAGGACTTTAAGGCATAAAACAATAAAAACCCTCAAAGAAAGAATAGGAAAAATGCTGGAAGATACCGGCCTGGGGAAAGACTTTAGGAGGAAGACTGCTATGGCAATAGCAACAACAGCAATAATAAACAAATGTGATTTAATTAAACTGTAAACCTTCTGTACAACCAAGGACACAACAACCAAAGCAAATAGACAACCTACCAAATGGGAAAGGATATTTGCATATTTTGAATCTGACAAACGCTTAATAACCAGGATCTATACAGAACTTCAATTAATTCACAAGAAAAAAACCAACAATCCCATACATCAGTGGGGAAGAGAGATGAAAAGAATCTTCTCCAAAGATGACAGACGAATAGCCAGCAAACATATGAGAAAATGCTCATCATCCCTAATTATTAGAGAAATGCAGATTAAAACCACCCTGAGATATCACCTAACCCCAGCAAGAATGGCCTGTATCACAAAATCTCAAAACTTCAGATCCTGGTAAGGATGTGGAGAGAAAGGAACACTTTTATATTACTGGTGGGACTGCAAACTAATACAACCTTTTTCAAAGGAAGTATGGAGAAACCTCAAAGAACTAAACAAACCTAGACCTCCCGTTTGATCCTGCAATCCCATTACTGGGCATCTATCCAGAAGAAGAAAGAACCCTTTATTATAAAGACACTTGTACTAGGCTATTTATTGCATACCAATTTACAATTGCCAAAATGTGGAAACAACCTAAATATCCTTCCACCCAGGAATGGATTGGTATGCTGTGGTATATGTACACCATGAAATATTATTCAGCCATTAAAAAATGGAGATTTTGCAGCATTTGTACTAACCTGGATGGAGGTGGAACACATTGTTCTTAGTGAAGCACCACAGGAATGGAGAAGTATGACTCCTATGTACTCAATTTTGATTTGAAGACAATTAATGACAATTAATGACATGATGGGGTATGGGGGAAGGAGAGAGCAGATAGAGAAGGAGGGAAGGGGTGAGGGAAAGGAAAAGAAGAAAAAAAACAATAAAATAAAATAAAATAGTGACTAATTCTCACATAAATTGGTTTTAATTTTGACCAAAGTATATTACTTAAACATTAATTTTTAACTCAACTTGTTAATATGTTGTTTAGGATATTGCATCCTCTTTTATAAGTGACATATGTTTGTAATTTCTCCCTTATAATAATATATTTTCTCCAATTTTAATATCAGGTGTACCCAGATCAAGTAGAATGATTTTGATGTATTTCTTCTTTTTGTATTGTCTATAAGATTTAGCATGATCTGTTTTTTGAAATTATCTTTTACTTTTATTTATTAATATTAGTTGTCTATTTTTTGTCACTTAAAAATAATAAGTTAACTGATGACTCTACACTGAATCTCAGAGTCAAAACATTCTATAATAGACATACTCTTATTTGACAATGTGAATGTTACTTTCTTTGCATTATTATTATTATCCCTTAATTAAAAAAAAAAAAAAAGAGCAACACATTATGACCAAGTAGGGCATAGCCCAAGAATGGAAGAGGACTTAACATCACCCAAATCAATCATTGTAATTCACCTTATGAAAGGAAGAAAAATAAACATGCCAGAAGCAGAGAGAACCATGAGACAAAACCTAATAAACATTTCTGATGAAAACCTCTCAAAAAACTAAGAATAGAAGGGATTCTTTCTATCTGATAAAGGGCCTCTCTGGACAGCCCACAGTAAATACAAGCTTTACAGTGAAAAAACAAATGCTTTACTTGTTAGATGAGGAGTTGGGCAAGAATGCTCTTGATGTTTTTATTCAATATGATACTAGAGGTTCTTGCTGGTGCAATAAAGCGAGAAACAGAAATAAAGGTCATTCAGATTGAAAAGAAAGAAGTGAAATTCTCTTTGTTGAGAGTCAGCAGTATTACCTATGTAGAAAATCTGATGGAGCCTATTTTTGAAAGCTGCTAGAATTAATTAGTGAGTTTAGTAGTATTTCAAGATACTAGGTCAATATACAAAAGTTTACTTCAGTTCTACATACTAACAACAACCAGCTGGAAATTGAAATGTTAAAATTACCATTTACAATAGCATCCCAAAATACAGTATAAAATAATAGGGTAAAAGTGACAATATGTAAATAAGGCCTCTACATTTAAAACCAAAAGCTACTGTTGAGAGAAATTAAAGATTTAAGCTGTGGTTCTCAATCAGGGTTTTGCTCCAGGGGACATACAATGCCTAGAGATATTCTGGATGGCCACAACCAGGGGGTAGGAGAAGGAGTTTATGGCCAAGGATGGTGCTACACATCAAGCAGTGCACAGAACAGCCCCACAACAAAGAATTGTGTTGTCCAAAATGTAAATGTGCCTAGGTGGAGAAGCCCTGGCATAATGGGGGCAGAGAAATACTGTTCCTGTGTCAGAAGATTCAACACTGTTAGGATGTCAGTTGTCTGCAAATTGGTCTGTAAATTCAATGCGCTTCCCATCAAATTCCCAAAAGGCTTTAAAAAAAATACATATTCAAAAGCCAATTCTGAAATTCACATGGAAATAGAAAGTCCATGCTAAAACAACTTTGAAAAAGAATAACAAATTGGGTAAACTAACACTGTGTGATTTTAAGCCTTATTATAAATCTACAGTGGTTAAGACAGTGTGGTACTGATCTCAGCAGCACCAGATGGAACAAGATCATCTAAACATGAATCCACATCTATATGGAGGACTGAAAGGCAGTTTAGTGGAGGAAAGAATACAGGGGTTTTTTTTTGTCTGTTTGTTTGTTTTCAACAAATGGTATTTAATAATTGGCCATTGATATGAGGAAAATGAACTTTCATTTACATCTCATACCACATGCCAAATTTAACTCAAAATGTAATACCTAAACCCACAAAATTTCTAGGAGAAAACATAAGAAAAAAATCTTGGGAACTTTGGTTAGGCAAAGATTTCTCAGCCACTATACCAAATGCATGATACATAAAAGAAAAAGTGAAGAAACTGTGCTTTATCAAAATTCAAAACTTCTGCTCTCTGAAAATTCATTGATGAAAAGCCACAGACTAGGAGAAAAAAGTTACAAAACATACATCTTACAATTATCCAAAATATATAAAGACTTCTCAAAACACAGTAACAAATCAATTAAAAAATGGACAGAAAATTTTAAAAAGGCCCTTTATTAATGAAGAAAAACAGATGGCAAATAAATACAAGGAAAGATGTTCAACAACATCAGTTAGTAAGAAAATGCAAATTAAAACCAAAAGAAAAGCCACTATGCAAGTCTTACAAAGGCTGAAATTAAAAAGATGGACCAGACCAGTGTTGGAGAAAATGTGGAAGAATTGGGATTCTCATACACAACTGGTAAAATGTGCAATGGTGAAATCACTTTGGAAAACAGTTCGGTAGTTTCACAAAAAGTTAGACATATGCCACTGTACATATTTGCTCTTAGGTATTTACCAAATTAAAATGAAAGCATAGGCATGTGTGAAGACTCGTAACGGATGCTCACTGCAGCTGAGGTGAGAGAGCAGGTGCCTACCAACAGGTGAACAGACCAGCACATTGTGGTATTTACATATGAGGGAATACGACTCAGCAGGAAAACGTGGTGCACGCCTGATACACACAACGGCAAGGAAGAATCTGAAAATAGTTATGCTGAGTGGAAGAGTAAACAGAGTGCCTCCCACTTCATCGTATTTATCTGAGATTTTGGAAAATGCAAAATTGTCTCTAGTGCATCAGCTGCCGGGAGCACATTAGTTGTTGTTGGAGACAGGACTGGGAATCTTAGAGAAGGGTGGAGCCACGGCAGAGCGATGAATGTGCTCCCTCTCCTGCTTGTGATGGTGGCTTCACCACGTCAGAATATTAAATTACAGACTTTAAATACGTGCAGTTTTTGTATGTCACTTATAACTCAAAATGCCACTTGGAAAATGAGATAGAATGATTGAAAAACAAAAATAATCTCCCAGAATACATAGCTAACAGACCAAAAAAAACCCCAATCTAAAAAATACAAACCTAAAATGGAAAGGGATTATATATGTATTAAAAGGATTATATATGTATTAAAGATGGAGCCTTTCAGTACAAAATCTGACTAGTGAGAGAACATGAAAAAGGCAGGAGGCATTTTCTGGAAAATAATAGAGGTGCTCAGAGATAAAAGATCTAGACCTGAGGATGGAGAAGTTCACCCAAGATCCAACACCACAAACAACAAAAAGAGATTGGCAGTAGGTTCACCTTCCTGAATCATCAGAAAAACATCACTGAACCAAGGTCATCTGGGTGCGGGTCAGGTGAGTGATTTATAATTAAATAAGCAATTTATAATTTATAATTGTCATCAGCATCACCAGATGGAAACTGCAATAGTGCAATGATTTCAAAGTTGTGGGGAGATTACTTTTCAATGCAAGGCAACACCTCACTATCTACCAATTAAACATTAAGGATCAACGACAGAATTCAGGTCTGTAACCTCTGCCACTTACATCGTTCCTGGGATGTTAACTGAAGATGACCTGGGGCAAAATGAGGGAGAAAACCAGGAAAGGGCAAACGTGGGCTATTTAAAAACACACGGAACTAATCCAGGAGTCCAAACGTCAATCACAGATTCAGAGATTTGCAGCAGTCTTGTGTGGTTAATCGGTCAATGCTGAGAATATCTTCATGAATAAAAATGGAAAACATTCCCAACAATATATTTAATGACTAAAATCATAGATATCTTTGGGCACACAGTCAAGAAAGCCTACCATTCTTTCTTAATTGAAAAAAAGAGAATACAAATTAGAACCCCCAGGATGGGCGTTTGCAGGTGACAGGGAGAAATTAAACCTGAGAAAGTCTTGATGCAGACATTAACCACATGTGGTTTGGATCAAAAGGAAGAATGTGAGAAAGGCAATTGTCTGACGGGAACCTTAGGCATATTTTCCTTCAAATAACCCAAAGTCGAGACGTTGGACTTGTGAAGTTCAGAACAAAACCTAAGCAAACTGCTTAGCTCTACTTTCAATAATTTTTATAGAGTCTCAATAACATCAAAGTTGTTAATTTGTTTTTAATTTCAGAATTTATAGGTGAAATCCTCAAGGCTAAAAGTACGGTTAGCATGTTGGCTAAAAAGTTACTCCTTGACGCAGTAACATCCCCGCTGATGCAGTTAACAGCTGATAGGAATCTCTTTTCTTACATGCTACGGACTGATCTCACTTTACAGGCAAGAGAAACTACAATATTTCTATTTTTCTCTTCTCCCAGTTATCTTTATACAAACAAAATACTGAATCTTGAACCATACTTACATCATACAGCTAGGTCATGTGTCTGTTCTTAGTTTTCCACTCTTAGGATCAATCTGTAAACAGTATCAAATGCTGACATAGGATTTTACAATTGTAGGCTGAGAGTAAAGGCTTTGAACCTTGATGAAATTATATTTACTATTAACAGAAGATGGGAGGTAAAAAGAGATAAGGACAAAGAATGGTGTGTGAGTATCTTTATCTAAAGCACTGGTTCTCAACCTTCCTAATGCTGCGATGTATTTTCATTGTTACAAAGGGGTCGCGACCCACAGGTTGATAAAACGCTGACCTAAAACATGGAGAAAGAAGAGAGACATGGAGATGTAAGTTGTGAGGACGTTTCCTACAATCTGGCTACGAGGTGCTAACTAGTTTCCTATTACTAGGAAAGACACATTCACCCACATCCATTTCAGTAAATTGCATTTTACTTGTAAGTTCCCCCTACATTGCTGGCCTATTGATTTTTATTGGAACCTGTTTGTATAAAAAGCAAAAGCCACCAAGTTTGAGTCTCCATAAACAGCCATTGCTGGCTATAAGAAGCTGAATGTTCTACCTTAAGAAAATGGTATGACGGGTTTCAAAGGGTCAGATTCTTTAAGAACAACATTTCCATTCAAAGGAGAGTTGACAAGCCCCACAGGCGTCCTCAAACTTTTTAAACAGGGGGCCAGTTCACTGCCCTTCAGACCACTGGGGGGCCGGACTACAGTTATAAAAAAACCAAAAAACTATGAACAAATTCCTATGTACAATGCACATATCTTATTTTGAAGTAAAAAACCAAAAACGGGAACAAATACAGTCACACCGCCTCATGTGGTCCGTAGGCCACAGTTTGAGGACCCCCGCAGAAGCTGGTCAAAAAGGTATTTAAATCAAGAATTGCAAAATGGAGCCGTATGTGCATGTGGGCACCACAGTCATGGGCCAGAAGTTGGTACGCTGGCCAGAAACTCTAGGTATAACTGGACTTCACATTCCGTGAGGCTTCCTTGCTCCATCAAAGGCTGGATGCTACAGGAAAAAAAGAAAAGAAAAAGCAGGATGCTTTGTAAAAGAAGCTTAAAGAAAGTAAGTTAAGATGGTTAAAATTCTTTCTTCTACAGTTATGGGTAATTTAAACTTGTTACATGGGATGGATAGTATGCTAGTCTAATGAAGTAGGTGAGAAATGTCTCCACAGTGATATTCTAGCTTCACAGAACTAGTGCGGAGCGTGTCCAAGACAGGGTCCTGAAGTGGCCAGAATTATAAACAACTTGTCCGTACAATGAAAAAAAAAATGCAAGCAGGACCTGTAAATAATTACTGAATAATTTGCATCATTTTGCTTAGAGTGATTTGGAGGTAAACCTGAATACTAACGAGGTGAGGGCGTTTTGTGGAGCTTACAGGCCACTGTTGGGGCATTTGCGGGTGAGCCAATAGCTTCCTTGGAAGCCTAGAGATGTATTTCTTAAAGTTCTGCCTGGTTGGAGGTGTCCAAGATCTGAATTCATTCATTCTAAGACATTGCTTGGTACTTTCTCAAATTACAAGAAATCGCATTATAATTAATCGATGAACTATAGGAAAGGATCAATACCAGCGTGGCCAGAGCTTAGCCAAGGGCTCCCTATTTATTTCTTAAAATACTTACTGAATACAGGGATGAGTTAAAAGCTCTTGTGTAGTTGTCCTTTAAGGTAAAGAGTAAATTTTGGTGTTTTTTTTTTTTTTTTTTTTTGAGACAGTCTCACTGTCACCCTAGGGCTCAGTGATCTTCCTGCCTCAGGTTTCCCAGTAACTGGGACTACAGAGCCTGCCACAACACCCAGCAATTTTTTAGAGATGGGGTCTCACTCTTGCTCAGGATGGTCTCTAAGTCCTGAGCTCAGGCAACCCACCCACCTCTGTGTCCCAGATTACAGGTGTGAGCCATTGGACCTAGCAATTTTTATTTTTTTAATAACAAGTCATAGTTCAATAGGTCTCTCTCATATGCTGTCAATTTGAGACTTATTCTTTTTACTTTTATCACACCATAAACAGACATATATTACTAAAAATTAAAATAACCACACCATTTTAATGATACGTAGCCAAGGAAGAATAAAAAAGCCAGTCTTCACATTTAAGTCAGTTAGTCCTTTTTTAATAAATTTGAATTCATTCATCAACAAGTTTCATATTGTATCTATCACTCAATTTTGCTGTTTTTTTTTTTCATGTCAAATAATACCAAAAAATTACATCAATGTGCTTAAGCAAAACTGGGTTTGAATTTATCTTTACAATAAAATGAAATCAACATGGGAATTGATCATGACAGCAACTGCCTACTCCTACTAGAATAATCCTGCACTTACCTTAAACACACTTACTGACTTGTGAAGTGGAAACGTGAGACCGAAATGACAAAACACATTCACAGGGCTGGTCCTCAGAAGAGGCACACGTGAGCCACTCTGGGAGGTCACCGTTTACCCAGGTGTGGGGAATTTAGTATTTCAGAAAACACGGCACCTTTCAATTCAGTAGAAGAGGTAATCAATCCAAGACACGCTAGTGCCCTGGAAAAATTTAATCCACCTGGGCAGGTCTCTGCCCCAAGATTTAATGTCACTCTCGACCGATGACCCCCACTAAGATAAAAGCCAGAGTCCATTCCAAGAGTAACACAATGTTTCACCAATTGTTTAGTTTTGCTCACACAGAATGATCGGGAATATGAACTGGTTTTCAGGGGGAGAGTTAAGGTGAAAATTATGGAATGGTTTATACTTTCAAGCCAGGAGATTCAAAGGTGGACACATTCTCTTTTCAGAACACACCCTTGTGGGACCAACACCAAGGGATTAGTTAGCTGCTGGATGCTGAGAAGGAAGGCCTGTGAGTGCAATGTGCCTGTCCCCTGAGGACCAGGCCCAGACTCGCCGGGCGTCACCCTCGAGATGATCTCCTTTACATAGGGACAGAAGAGAAGGGCCTTTGATGAGAGTGAATGAGCCTGTCAAAGTCCTGGGTGTTGGCACTAAAAACACATGATATTATATATGTACACGTACCTTTCAAATCTAATGAGAGTATCATCACGACATACTTTCTAGTTCACTTGAGGTTCAAGGAAAAATGAATGTCTCATGGTATAGACAGTGAAACCCCACTACGGTCCTGGGGTTGGCAACTGAGAAGAGTGACACTGTTAAGGACAGCTTGAGTCTTGTGGCAGGGCTCTGGATTTGTCCCAAGCATATGTGAACACAGGTTATAACAATTACAAAATTAACTTTTCATTACTTTCAGCTGTTTAGAAAGAAATCTCCTTATATTACCAATTAAACTTTCCTCTCCTTACTCAAGAGGTCTGGGTGTGGGTGACGGCCACCTCACAACCTCAGAGGTCCAGGCTCAGAATTCCTCAACACAGCTCACGCACTGGCCCGTGTGACTACGTGAAGTGATGAGAGATCATTTTAACAAAGCAGAGAATCAAATTCAACTCTGTTCTGTTAGCACAGGGCTCTCGTCTCAATATTTCTCATAACTTTAAAAAATGGAGAAGCTATAAAATAATTTTTATTAGAAGAAAAGTAATTTCTTCTGAAATGGAGTAAAGCAAACACATACCCAAGGATCTTAAAAAGTTTTTTTTTTTTTTTACAGAATATATGTATGTATGTGTGTGTGTGTAATTACAAATACTATTTATAGTATAGCTATTATGTTAACTTCATCGCAGTGTCTACAAAGTTGTGGATCCCAGTCTTGGTGGCAAATGCATATAAAAAGCTCAAAAGCTATTATGACTATACCATGCAAATTTATATCCAGAAAACCTTGGGAAGTAGACTGCAGCTCTGTGAGCCCCTGGCGTCTCTGCCTTTGATATTTGGGTACCTCAACTATGCATTGAAAAGGTTTTAGATCACTTTTCTCCCAGTTGTAAGTAATGTCACAGTTCTGAATAGTATAAATCACACACATAAACAGACCACCGATTGCTTCTTTCCCACTTCTTTCCCACCGTCGTTTCCACTTTGGGGTTCCTCTTCTGCATGTGGAGCTCACACCTTGAATTACCAGATACAGAAAAAGATACCTGACTTATTGAAAGGGATAAGGTCTTTGCAAATGTCTTTTTTTTTTTTCTTTAACATGTTAACAATAAGGCCACTTACAAGGTTTTTCCCAATCTGTTTAACCTTTAGGATCCCCCATTGTTACCCATGAAAAATAATTGTCAGAGAAAAAGCCAAGGACTTAAAAAAAAACCCAAACAAAAAAATCACTGGCTTCATCTCCAGGTAAAAATAAAACCAGAGAGCAGCGACCGGGAGAAAATGTTGAAGAGAGAGCGGAACGAAGGAAGGCAGAGGGCATAAAAATTAGTAGTTGCCTCTAGTATGAGATTTTGTGGATCATGTTTTATCTGATGGTGGGCTGTTGAGGATGCTCACAAACTAAAAGTTGTTACGTCCACCAAAAAAAAAAAAAAATCAAGTAGCAGTTGGCTCATGGCGATCGTCCACACCACACACATCCCCAGAAGGGTGGAGCCTCTCCCTCCCTCCAAGGACACTGGTACCAGCCATCAGGGTGCTGTGCTAGACTCTGGTCATTTGTTTTGTATAGAACAGAGGGGGTGAGGCATATTTGGCATTTTGGGATAAAGTATTAATTTAGCAGTTCTTCCTGCGTGTTTTGCTTTTAATTTTTTTCTCCAAATGCTCAACTTCACTGTGACACCTGTTTGCACACCTTAGTCATTGCAGTTTATGGATGCCTGTGGTAGAAATATTGTTTACAAAAAATATATCATCTCTTTTTTTTTTTTTTTCTTTAGAAAGATCTCATCTAAATAGTAAGTTAAGGTTGCGTCTATGAAACCGGTGCACCTTGTCTTCGTTCTACGAGCTTTAAAAAGTCCAAATATGGATGAGGCTGTGGAGCAGAAGGAACCCAGAGCGACTGTGTGTGTTACCTGGTTGCCTTCCTCTGCCTCCGAAAATGGTCGTGGGTGGTGAGGTGATGCGTGGTGTGTGGGGGTCATGCTCCTGCAGAATCCTAGTCAGCCTAGGAGTAGCTGCATGTGCTTATGAAATATGTCGGATACAGAAATACAGGCATGAGGATGTCTCTCAGTTTCTGAAATTGAACAGCAGAAGTGTTTTCGCTTCAATCTTAATTTCTAGGTAACAGAAAGTAGTTATACATCACATAAAGGAAAAATACGACCTCGCATGCTGCCATGGTAGCAAGCATAAGAAACAAAATCTTGGTAAATATACATATATATGCATATTATGCAAATATATTTTCTATTAACATACAATGTTATAAGAATGACCGATAACATAACCGCAAGGGGGGAAAAAAATCATCGTAGATGTGTTTCTTTTTTTACCTTAGAGGAACAAATAACCTGAGTTGTCTATGCTTTCCGTTGGATGTTAGCGCTAGAAATCCGCAATAGATGTAGAGCACATTTTTGGCGATTGAAATGTCATTGCCAAAATGTGCCATGGTGTTCCCATGTGACAGCTGAACTGGATCCACTCCAAATGAACAACGAAAATCCCACACACTGTGTTTTAGAGTACTCACAACCAGATGCCATTTGCTCTGGATGGGTTTTCAAAAGACGGCCATTCAGACATCCGCGTGGGCTCTCTCTAGGATTAAGACAGCAGGTGAGCACACTGCCCGCGGCTCACCTGTCCCCTAAAACGTTACAGAAAAAGTATGCCTGGCGAAAATAAACCCATCACCAGCACAGCCAGAAAGCCTGCGCTCGCTAACCTGAAAGAGGATGTGAAGTGTGTGACTCATTGTCAACAAGTGGTACCACTGTGTGTGTTCGCAAAGATTAACTAAGAATGTCTTTCTGATCTTTAAACTAAAACATCTAACTTAATGATAATAAAAGACACACTTGGGGATGATATTGTGTTTCACGCCCTCATTCTCAAGGCATAATATTAGATGACAACTTGTCCCTTTCCATTAAAAAAGAAAAAAAAAAAAAAAAACTCTTTCTTTAATATGCATCCTGTGTTAAATTGTCCGTAGCTGCAAAATGTATGCATGTATGTGTATTTGTTTTCTGTTCACACGGGTACTTACAACCCATGTGTATAAACATATACACACACATCCTCATATACACAGTATTTTATATATATGCTGAGAAAGTTCACATATATATACAATTGCGTATGTATACACGTGTGTGTCTGCGTGTGTGTCTGTGTGTGTACAGGTATAAAAACTTGACAGGCAGAGTAATATTTCACTCAGTGTTAAAGGAAGTCTTTGAAAAATCAAGTACAGTCACTCAGTTAACATAGTACAGCCAGTAAACTAAGTTGAAAAGAGAAAAAGTGAATGGGAACACGATCCTGGACCACCTGTCTATGGCATTCACATCGGTTAGATCGGGGATTTTGATTTTGAGCTGCGAAGACCTCCTCCGTAGGTGAGTCTTCTTGTGTGGGATGCTTCTGTCCCCTGCGAACCGCCCGTGCCCTTCCCTGGGCACACTCTGTTTCCTGTACTGGATTCCTGAGTTGTCAAAGGATATTGCTGAATTCCTGGTGTCGCCGACACCGCCTGCCACCTCGTTCATTTCATTGTGAACCTCCAGCGATGTTAACAGAATATTCCCATGGGCATCCACCTGGGGGGAGGGAAAGCACGTGTTTAGACAGCCAGCCAGCTCCCGAGGAGCTCGACCTTCACCCTCTGCCATCCCTGGGCACAGTGACGTCACGCCCTCGTGCCACGGGAGAAACTGTTCATCTGCCAAACCTGGCACTCCTTTCTATTGAAAACTCTCATTTTGGAGGTTAATTGCAGTTTAGATTTTACTGCCTTGATTTAAAAATGTTCACGTAGGAGACTGGGTAAAACGTGGGGGTGGGGATTTTTCAAATTGAAATTTCACATTATGGATACAAGTCCTCACTGAAGAGAAAATTAACATACAAATGACTTTCGTAATGTTAACTGCCAGTGTTACAGCCATTTTTTTTCCCCCATGATGGATAGAAGCTATGTTCTCCCCTCTTTCTTTGGAAATCAGCTTGTCCCCTTTCCTCATGATATAAAATATCCAAATTATCGTGGACAGTCCTGTGACCAAAGGACACACCTGCTGACTCTGTGGAATAGATACAGATCCCACCTACCTCCCAACTCCATCCCTCACCCCACCCTGGTCCTGGAAAGAGACCTCTTTGCTAAGGGCTGTATCAGTCCCTTCCCACAATGGATCCAAACTTTTAAATAACATTTAATTTGGTGTTAACCATAGCTTCAAACCTCTTGTGATGTCAATGGTCCATTCATTGGCTGGCTGGTCTGCCAGGGAACTTTCAACCTTTCCACAGCACATCCTGGGGTTGGGGTCTCTGTGGAGTCCTTCCTGGGGCGAGGCTGTAGCTTCTCACCTCTGATCAGCATTCACCCTGCCACAGCTCTGCTGCACAGTCCCCAGCACTGGCTCCATGTCCCCACCTCTCTCTCATTTCTTTGCCTGGAGGGACACCTCCTTTGTCCTTTCTATGCAGAAAGCCAACCCCTTTTTCTAGCACGAGATTAAGTGTCTGTGACTTCTGCCATGATGCTTTCCCAAACCTAATTACTCTGTGGAGGAATGACACGTGGCTGTGATAATCTGTGTCTCCCATCGGCTGTTCATTCTTTCGTGTCATTTAAAGTGTTCAGCTAGATTAGCAGGAGGTGAGGTGGGGAGAGGGCACTCTTGACTGGGGGGAGCAAGGCCAGGACTCCAGGTGGGATGGCCCCCAGATACCAAGTGGTGGGGACACAGGAAGGACTATGAAGATTCAGGTCCACTTGGGCTTGGCACAAAGATACCAAAGAAGACTCTGACATGTCCCCACCATGGGGGGTGGGGCATTCAAGGTCACTTAATTATGCTTGGGGGAGCTGAGGTGTGGTCACCAGGATAATGACCCCCAAAGAGATCACACCTTAACCAGAACCTGTGAGTATGTTAACCCTACATGCAAAAGGCACTTTGTGGATGTCACTAAGGATACAGACCAGGAGATTATCCTGGATTATCAGAGTGGGTCTGATACAACCACATGAGTCTTCAAAAGGAGAGACATTTCTCTATCCAGGAACAGAGGGGAAAGTCAGAGAGATGTGAGCCTGAGAAAACATGACGTGCACTTGATGGAGGGGATGCAAGGAAAACGGGAAGGACTAGGACACACATTGGGAGCAAAGATCGGCCTCCCACTGACAGCCAGAGGCAAGGGGACCTCAGTCCTGCAACCACAAGGTACTGCATGTGGTCTGCTCGAGAAGGAGCCTGGAGCACACCTATCCCCGCTCCTCTGGAAAGGATCACAGACCTGCTATACCTTGATTTCAGCCTGTGAGACCCTAAGGGGGGGGGGGGGGAGCAGCCATGTCCCACTCTAGCCACAGACTGAACAAAACTGTGAGATTAGAAAAAAACGAATATTATTTTAAGCCACTAAATTTGTGGACATCTGTCATAGCAGCAATCAACGATTACAGGAGGGGAGAGGAGGAGGCCTTTGCATTGGGCCTCAAAGAATTAGGAGAAATTTTCCAGGCAAAAAGCAGAAAAAACATTACAAGCAAAGACTTGAGGAGTGCCTGCTGGGTTCTGAAAGAAGCAAGCACCCTTCCCAGCCAGCAGGCACCGGGCCACTGCCATTATCATCCTCCCATCTTCTCATCACAACAGAAAAGCACACCCAGCACTAGTGGGGGTGGGGGTTGATTAGACTCAGGCCAGCAAGGTATTCTGTAGGATGGTACATTAAAGAATTTCAACTTGTGAAGCAGAGCAAGATGGCAGCCAAGTAACAGCTTCTTTGCAACGGGTGCGGCAAGACTGGGGGAAGAAGACTTCAGGCATCTCTAGCTTGTGGGCTCTGCCCAGAGACAGCCCTTTGGGGATGCAGGGAAACAGCAAGAGACTTCTGGACCTCATGAGGAGGACAAAAGCAGTGGAGAACAGGCAAGTGGTTGTGTTCGGGTAGTGGCTGCCACTGCTGTGTCAACTACAACAGCAAGATTGCAAACATTAAAGGCCCTTCCTGTACGTTGTTTTGTTTTTTTGGACTTGGGCACCCAGTTGAACTACCTTGGGAGAACTTTGATGAGAGTGCGGATGACTTTAAGCATTGTCTAGGGCCCTGGATTGAGCTATCGAGGCAGAATGGAGCTAATATTTTTCGGCTGTGGGCCCTGCAGCCATTGTGGGAGCTCTGCCCCTGCAGGCTCTGCCCTCATGGTCGCAAAACTAGGCTTGGACTGAGAGACCTTGGGCAAATGCTCTTGTGACTGAGCAGGTCAATCGCTGGGATTGAGACGCTGGGAAAGAGCGGAGCATTCAGGGTTTGGCAGTAGAAAGGCTGCCATGCAACCTCGGCCATCAGGGGCATAGAGTGAGACTGGTTTTGGTGTACTAGATAAGCGGGTAGCCACTTCAGAAGAGATCCCAGGAACAAGTGCTCTCCTGGGAGAGCTTTTGCCTAGCCAAGGTTAACAGTTTAAAGTGTCTTTTAAGCAGGGTGAGGAGAGGTTTAGGCTCTCAACCCGGTGGGGTTTGAGAAATCAGCAGAGACCTCCAATCTCCATCTCACACAGCTGTATCAGCATTGTGATTAACACCTCGTATTTCAGAAGATCACCTGTTACCCAGACACCAGACAACATTCAGCAAAATTTATATACTGCTTTGGTTTTGGTGGGTTTTTTGGTTTTGTTGCTGTTGTTGTTAGTTTTGGGCTTTGTTTGTTTTTAATTTCAACATTTTCCCTCTAGATTTTTCTTTTTTTTTTTAATTTTTTTCTTCTTTTCTTTCTTCATTTTTCTAGTTTAAATATAATTCTCCATTGTTGCCCTCTTTAACAGTAAGAGCTTCATTTTGCTAGCGTTTCTGCCCCTATCATTTGTTTTTTCCCCCAATTTTATCACATAAGGTTTTCTGTTTGTTTGTTTTGGTTTGATTTTTAGTATTTTTGTCTTTCCTCTCTATTTGGTGGAGGTGGGGTACTGTGTCTGAACAGGCTGGCAAACAGCTGCTGACCTCAAGGGAACCACCCAACCCAGCACCCCCACAGGTTGGGGAGGTTTTAAGGGTGGGTCAAAGTACCCCACTTTTATTATTCCTGTCTTCGTCTTTCTGTACCTCATCTCTTTTTGTCAATATTCCCTTTTACACTCTCTCTCTTTTCTCTTTTTTTAAAATCTTTTTTCCCTTCTTGCTCTTCAATCTTCTCATTCTTTTGGTCCTCTACCAAAATGACTCATTGAAACCTTAGGGCAGAGGCACAGTCACTTAAAGAGCAAGAGGAAGGGAAAGGAAAATTAGGGCAAG
>CAUYPK010026015.1:0-16537 GCA_963574355.1 Loris lydekkerianus | reverse complement strand
GTGGGTGGAGGGAGGGGTACTGGTGGAATTACACCTGCAGGGCATCTTACAAGGGTATATGTGAAACTTAGTAAATGTGGAATGTAAATGTCTTGGCATGGTAACTGGGAAAATGCCAGGAAGGCTATGTTAACTATTGTGATGAAAATGTGTTAAATGGTCTGTGAAGCTAGTGTATGATGCCCCATGATCATATCAATGTACACAGCTATGATTTAATAAAAAAAAAAAATGCCATGCAGGAACTAAAGCCTAGAATCAGGGAGTCTGGCAATCAGCTTGCTATTTTGTTTTATTGTGGCTGAGCTGGTACTCAAGTTGCAAAACAAAGTCCTCTGAACTATTCTTTTTCCTTTCCCCCAGCAGAAAAAAATTTTCCCTGAGTTACCCTGCCTGGAATTGGGGGAGGGGTGACCCAAACACTGGCTTGGCCACTGTTGCTGGTGTCTCACTGGATCATGTGCACCCCAGGACCACTGGCTACTAGCCAGGACAGCTGCAGGAACTGCCTTAGGATTGCAATGTTTGTGTCCTGTCTTATGAGTTTATTCAGGTCTTAGGCCACATTGTGTTAGTCAGTGATGGGGCTAGCTGGAACTCAGGTTTCTGGGTAGAGAATTTCCCTCTGTTGAGGAGGGTCTGAATGCTCCCTACGTGGGTGCTTTCAGAAGTCTGATCCGTGCTTTTTCCTCTATTACAGGGATGGCCTAATTTCCGATTCAAAATCCCCCAATTACTTCATTTTTACTCCTCCAAGCACCCAGATTCTCTCTCCACTGAGTGTGCTAGTGTTGTACTGCTGGGGGATGAGGAAAGGTTGTTGTAAGCAAGGAAAGACTATCTTTTGTGCCTTCTGTGCGTCTTTCCTTGAAATACTATTACATATAAAACCAGGTATTGTGATAGCTCACCTGAGTTTTGGTTCTTTTGAAGGTGCTTTCTTGCCTATATTGTTGTTTAATTTAGTGTTGTAGTGGAGGGATGATCACTGGCAATTTCTATTTAGCCATCTTGCTCCACTTTCCTCTGTAAGGGCCTATTTGTGTGCCTGTATTCACCACTAGCCTATGCACTTCTTGGAGGCAACTAGTCCAATACCTAGCACATAATTGGGTCTCATAATATATTTTGACTGACTAAATAAATGAATGGATGTGTGGACCAGGCTGAGGCTTGGCTGTGGGCAATATTTTGTACTAGCTGAGGCAGATTACATAAGACTGGCCTATATGGAAGGACACTGAATAAGTTCCTTCGGAAAATATTTCAGTCAAGATAAAAACATTTAAATATCGAACCCATATCATAAACTTCCTTTGGTAGTAGAAGTGCATTCAGAATTTTACCTTAGCACTTCATAGGTGAAAGAAAATGTCTAGTCCTTTAACCTTTTGAGAAGATAAATTTCTTATTTCAAATCTATTATAGGGTTTATGTGTTTTAAGAGATATGGAACCTCAGATCTAACACTTATCCTCATGGCTTAGAATTTCAAGTCAAGTTAAGTTTGCAATGCCTTGATAAATTCCATTGAGTCCACAACCCCTGAAAAACACTCTGTTTCTCGTAGCCTAAATGTTGAGGGTATTAATTCTCTAACTTTAACTTGGGGGATGAATTTAGTGTCTACGAAATCATAAGATTAAGAGGCCTGGAGAGCAGCACAAATGACTCTGTTCCTGAGTAAATGGTATGTGTTTTGGATCTTTCTGACTATATAAAACATGCCTAGACTTGAGCCATACAAATGCCATACAATTGGGTACTTTGAATACTGCTTTGTAGTATCTTGTTGCTATACCTTTGGGTTTAGAGATTAAAGAGACTAAGGGGCATCTAGATCAGTGAAAAGAGCTGACATGAGAGGATTTTGCCAAATTACACTCTCCAAGCATGGCAGTATAATATGTTCACACTTATTTGTATGTGATCCTGGTCCTGAGAATTATATATTTAAGAGTTATAGCATGTCAGAGCTGAAAAGGGATTTTGAGGCTATCTAAACCCTTCATTCTTATATTGATGGAGAAACTAAGGCCCACATAGAGGAAAGAATTTATCTATGGTCTTAGGGCCAGTATATGGTAGGGCTAGAACTCTGATCTCTGACACTTCAATTTGTTGTTCTTTCTACTACCCCAAATTATCTCCATAGGGAAATAAATAGTTGAAGAAAATGTGTCTTATATGATTGGCATCACCACTTATTACATTATTGTTCTAACATTAAATCTTCCTGGCAAAATGCCATCTATAATTACTCCACAATTTTTTCTCTTATCTTTCCTTAAATCTTCTTTGTGCTACAAGAGAAAGTCCTGCTACAAATTCATAGCCCTCAAGCTCAGATTCTTGATATTTCTTGACTGTCATTTCTACTCATCATTAAAACCCTCCTCCTGTGTTGCCCACCTCATTACAAATTCTACCCCCTTCAATATCTTTTGAATTAACCTACTTCTTTTCAATTACTACTGCATTATTTTTAACACTCATCTTTTCTTCAGTGGATCATACAATTGTCTCCTTTCCTGGTCTCACCTTTGAATCCATTTTCCTCAACTGTAATATGATTTTTATCACATCTTCCCCCTGCTTAAAACCCTTCAATGACACTTCAGTGCCTATAAGATGAAGTCCAAATTCCCTAACATGTCACTAAACTCTTTATTTGATCTGACTAACTCTTCACACACACACACCCCACAAATGCTCTACTTGTTTCCCAAATATCTCATGCTATTTTATCCCATGCTTTTTCTCTCTTTAGAATGCCCTTCTCCTTTTTCTCACCTGGTTGAAATCAATTTTGTAATCAAAAGTTAGTTCAAAATTTCCTTCTATGAGTATGTCCTTTTAATGATATTTCTAGATAGCTTATGCCCCTTATTCTACATTCTTATAGCATTTGTGAATGCTTTTATCATGTGCTTTAGTTTACCAAATATTTATGGAGCTTCTGTGAATTCTAGGTGACGGAATTTTTCAGAACACAAACTATTGTACATTGTAATTGGCAGGTGGCATAACTGCATCCCTCTGCCTTTAGTCTGGGAGCTTTTTTGATGATTAGGGCTTGGGTCACGTATCTCTATATTCTCAACACTTAGCACAGAAGCTGATCATTCAAGCATAATTTTGTTTGTTTGTTTCTTTTTTCATAATTTTGTTTTTTGATTCATGTACACTATGGTAGCTTGGCATTGCATGAACTTAACTAAGAATTGAATTACTGTTTCAAGAATTTCTCCTCCTATATGGTTTATAATTATGCTTGTCCATAAGGTAAATTTACATGAAATACAGAAAACACAAGTAAAATAGAAACTGTACTTATATTCTGAGATTTTCTATAAAATTAAGTACTTTTGGAGCTTAGCCATAATATCACTGATGTGGCTTATTTTGCTGGTGTGGTGAAACACGAAGAACTATATCTTCTTCCTGAAGGATTTTTTGCTTCATCTTTGTATGTCCTGAGCCAGGTGCATCTGCACATAAGGCAAAAGGCACTGGTTCATCTTTCAGGTTTCCCACATCATCAAGATTGAAGTGCGAGAAAATATAGTTTTTTGTCCTCATAGGTTCCAGTTCAGCTGTACTATTTTTACTCCACATTTAATTTTCCTTTTTGACTTCCAGCTTCATTGAATTCACACCCTCACTAGATTTATAAGCAATAGTCATACACAGACTGCTTAAATTGATCCTCTAGGAAAACAAACAAACAAATGTTTCTCCCAATCTTCACAGGTTCTCCAGTTGAGGCCCTCCACATTAGACAGAGAAAAGACAGATTAACAGGAAAAACATAACAACAAACATTTATTAGTAAAAGTATCACAAACTGTGCAGCAGAAACCTCAGACATGAAAAACTCAAAGGGATGGCTAGAAGTTGGATTTATATAGCATCTTAATAAGGAATAATAAAATTGGAGGGATGTGACAAGACAAAGCAAAAGGGTCTTAAACTTCCAAAGCCAAGAAACTATGGCAAGATAAATACATGGGGGGCATTAAATAAAGGGAGGCATATTTGTACAGTACCATCTTGACTTCAATTTTCCATATTTTTCATTGCCATAAAGTTTCTCAGGAAGAGGGGATTTATGACAACCGTATTTCTCAGGAATTTTTGCATTTAGTCATATAAGGGAAGTTCCAAAAAAGCTTCATTCTACATCTGTTGATTCTCATTTGCCTCCATCTCAAAATAACCCTTATGCCACAGTGGAATATTTTGGGGTGGCATATTCTTCTCCCCACAATCCTTTAAGTTACATAACTTCAAATTACTGTGATAAATTCCTTATGTTGTATTTTCCATAATTGCTCTGTTTTTCTGATCAAAAGTTAATCAATACAGAATGTGGTACCATAAGCAGTCCCAGGATAACCATAGGGCCTTAAAGATAGATACTCTTTATTGATTCTATGTTATTTATAACTGATTGTCTAAACTGATTTGATAAATGTAGAAAGGGACAAATTACCCTTTCCAGTGATAATATTAACATGCCAGTCTACATCATGTAGTGGCAAAATAGTTGCTTCAGTCATAACCTATAAACCCTTTTTTTTCTTATTCTTGTTTTTACTTTATTTTTATTATTAAATCATAGCTGTGTACATTAATGTGATCATGGGCATGATACACTGGTTTTATAGACCGTTTGACACATTTTCATCACACTGGTTAACATAGTCTTCACGGCATTTTCTTAGTTATTGTTTTAAGACATTTATATTCTACGTTTACTAAGTTTCACATGTACCCTTCTAAGGTGCACCGCAGGTGTAATCCCACCAATCACCCTCCCTCCGCCCATCCTCTCCCCTTCCTCCCCTCTCTCTCCCTGTTCCCCATAATCTTAGGTTATAACTGGGTTATAGCTTTCATGTGAAAGCCCTAAATTAGTTTCATAGTAGGGCTGAGTACATTGGATACATATTCTTCTTAGTAAAGTATCTCAAGAATGGAAGAAAAAGTACCCATGTCTTCTGTTTAACTCATTCCAACCTCTCCCTGTTTTGACTGGCTTTCATCTGCCTTCTAACACTTATCCATGTCCTCAGTTCCACTCGAGTTTTTCCCATTTGGCGTTTGTCCTGGTCCTTCTACTGTCTGGTAGCTACTTTGGAGAGGGTAACATACCTAATTCCTTCCTTGAGCTGTAATTCCCACCCCTAGCCTCTTCTCAAAAACATGACTGGGTCCTCTTACCTCCTTAAGAATATTCACAGCGTCCTGAGTTGGCTCCTGAGAGATCTGTGTTGTGCTCTAAGATAAAGGGCTTTTATTTTATAATAGAAATTAGAGTCATATGTAAGAAGGAAACTTGAAGGAACCAAAGGGACTGGGTGGATTTGTAATGAAATACACAGGAACTAAAGGAAGATATGAAGAGGAAGAGGAAGAAACCAAGAGAGATGAGGAGGCCTATGTGAGCTGAGTTTGGGACCGTGTTCATGGGAGTTTGCAGTGAGTTAGGGAAAGATCTGGGATCAGTGATTACGCATATGAGATTCTCAGGTAGAAATAAGGATGGAGATCTTCAGAATGTTTTGTAGGGTGCTATGAATTGAATTTCAGTAGCATTTTCTTGATTTTCAATTACTTTGGATGTCAAACTAATCTGCAAATGTGACTGCTAGAGTAGGTTGATAAAAGGCTCCCAGTCTTATAGTAGTTAAAAATAGAAGCCTCATCACCACTCTTTCCACTGTCTTCTGGGCATTGTGTCTTGTGTCATCCTTGATTCTTTCCTTTCCTTCATTCTCTGCTTCCCCTCAGTCTAATTCCTGCTGCGTCTCACATCATCTTGCTCTTCCCCAGGCCCTTGTTCTCACAACTAGACCCTGAAAGTGACCTCCCAGCTGGCTCTCCTTCCTCTGGACGACCCTCCTTTCATCTTATCCTGCACTACAGTTATCACAACATTCCACTATTTCTAATCATATTTCTAGTCCCTGACCTAGACTTCAGTGGAAACACAGGCCAGTTCTGGACCATTTCTGGCTCCATGGTGGGATCTCTTGATTTGTGCAGGAGCTGATGTTTTAGAATTGGGCAAAGTCTCTCTAAATAAAGTTAAAGATCATGCTTCATCTTGGCCTGATATTCCAGAAGTGATTCAGGCAGCAGATACAAGTTGAATTAGAATAAATTGCCTCTTCAATTTTTGAGAATGTTTACATTTAGTTAAACAGAAAAATTAATTACAAAGTCATTTGTTTTCCATTCATTAGTTTACTGCTCGTTTATTGACTGTTGACTGTGTGCCAGCAATTATGAAGGATGCAAAATGAACAAGAGATGTCAGGATTCTCGGCATGCCCATTCCTAGGATCCTGACGGGATTCTGCTTTTGATTCTTCTTCATGTCTTGATGGAGACCACTCCTAATACTAGACTCAACTTGAACCTCTCGTTTTCTCTACAAAGGAATCAAGAAATTAATGAAAAAGCCTAACCATCTATGAGACGTCTGCTATAAAAGCCACTAATGGCTTTCAGTTCTCTAATGAATCTAACCCATATTTCACCACTTCTGTTTGTGTATTATAACTTATCTCCTATTATCTCATAGCCCGGTCCCTGGCCTCCCAAACATTAGATTTGTTTTTCGTCTTTACAATATTCCATTTATCTTGAAAAGGTTCTGTGACATATTGAACCTTGGTTTCTTCATTTGTAAAGCTAGGAAAATGGACATTGTGGAGATCAAAGGAAATGACAGGTACAAAGCCCTTCTCCCAATTCCTAACCACAGAGAGCAGAGAGTGTTTTCTTCTTCATTCCAAAAAGAAAATGGGTCTTCATCTACACAAATCAGAAACATTTTCTTTCTTTTTTTTTTTTTATTTGTTTTCTTTCCTTCTCTCTTGCACTTTCTCTTTCCAAATGAAACATTTTCAAAAGCAAGATTCTATCTCTAAATATTTCATAATGACATTTTAAATTTTATTGTATCTCTTTAACAATAGTTTTTGCACACATTGTTTGCAAATTAGAATATTACTAACTGCTATTTCATTTCTATATAGCCTAACCTACCCCCTGCCCTTTATAAACAAGTTTTCTTATTTTCAAAATGATAAATCTTTTTTCTCTTGTCTTGCTATTACATTGTCACTGATAAAGAAGAATCAAACTTACGTTAGACTAATCTATAACATCTATAACGTGGCATAATGCTCACCACGTAAAAACTGCTGAAACCTTTTTGTCATTTAATTTACTTTGGTTCATGATGATGATTCTGGCAGACTAATAGCCAATCCAGCCTTACAAATAAGTGAAGATTATTTTTATTGTTGATAGCATACCAAATAAAAAAAAAAACCTTGATGGGTCTGTTGATCTGAATAAAACACAGGATGGACATAAGTTTGTGTGCAATTTAAAATACTGCACAATTTAAAATTGCACAGGAACATTATAGCCACCCTGTATATTTATATTTTGATGAAATATTGGTATATTATATATCATATATGAACTTGGGCAAGTACAATTTTGAAAATAGGATTTAGGGAAAATATATTTCAAAATTGTAAGTGAAAATAAAACATCTTAAGGGAGAAAGAAGCAGTGACATCAATTGAAAAGAAAGAATAAGCATAAAGATGAAAGACCATTTTTAGTTTCATGGGCCTTGAAATACACTACCTGGGTCCCTAATAAAGACAATACCAGGTTTTCTAAACCTATTTTATGCACAGTTCTTGGGGGCTTTAAAACAAAAAGTAATACAAAACTATAATACAAACTTTACATATATGGCCTGAGAAGCAGCTTGTGAAATTGAGTGTTCCTGAGGGGAAAGTTTCTTTAGCTCATGACAAATTAACCTCGGTACAGAGGTAGAATTTTCAGGATCTCTGTAATTAGCCACTTACGCTGTGACACAATAAACAACACTCCCCTTCTCCAGCAGAATGTTTGGTCCCATTTCCTCCTTGCAGCCTACGTTTTCATGTGTAAGACCAAGGTCTCACCAAAGGGTCCACTAAGGCACCTCCAAGCTGAGGAATTACAACATTACAACCACCCCATTCCCTGCTTCTCTTCCATCAGTTTTCATTTATATTTTCATAATTGATCAAGCACAAATCAAATTCTTGGAGTTCAGCTTCTCCTGGGAACTCAGAGGATGCTGTGGGTTGGATAAGTAAGGCAAGATGGAATTGGAAAAAGAGATGTCTGGCCCCCAAGCCACCAGGAGAAATACTGCTTTGACTGATGGAGAAAAATGAAGATAAAATGAACACCAAGAAAGTACCTGTGCTATTTGTCTTTGTCTTCTAACCTCACCAGAAGCCCCAGTAACCGAATCAATCACAGACACAGGCACTTGGACTTCTCTCTTTTTTTTTTTTTTTTTTTTTTTTTTTTTATGTATTATCTCATACAAATTCCATCTACAATGTATTGAAATAGTTGTTAAGATTGATTATCTCATTGATTCCCGATCACCAACCTATGAACCAATCCCCTTGATCTTATCCCATATTTCCAAACCCAACTAATTTATGTCGTCTCCTTCCTGCCTTCATCTTTATGCTTTTCTTACTTTCTTTAAATCAGTAAATGAAAAAGAAGTTCACACTTAGCATGTCAGTTCTTCTCATAGAATTCTATTAGGGGAGGCACAAAAATAATTGCAATTTAATATGACGCGTCGCATGACGGTGAACATGACCCACTATGCGCTGCCTGTGTACATGGCCTTGGTTTGGCATGACTGACTCATGAGTAAGTGGAAAAAAAATGCATCCAGAGGCTGCAGAGGCCACGTCTTGAAGAGTCTTACATGCTGTGCTGGGGAAGCTGAATTGTACTCTTGAAGGTAATGAGAAGTCCATGAAGGAGTGTTGAGAGGAGCGTGGCACAATCAGATTTGGGGTTGCAGAAAGGGCACTTTGGCAGCGATGAGGAAATAGATTATAAGATGGCAATACTATACAGAGGAACCCTATTAACAGTAATTCAGGGGAAAAATGTTTTTAAAAAAATTGAAGAGGGCAGTGGCACCCTGAAAGAAGCTGTGGCGATGGATTGCGTCTACGGAACATTTTTGATAAACGTATTGAGGAAGAATAAAGAACACAAGATTAGTCCCAGGCTGCCTGTTTGGAAATTGAAAGAATTTGGTATCATTGTCAGAGGCAAGAAACACTGAAAAGTTATGACCAGGTGAAAGTGGATGTTTAGTGCTAAGTACTAACTATTGATGACTTCCAACATGCCAAGGGGACGCTAGGCACGTAACATGCATTATGTAATTTCATCTCAAATAAACATCACGAAATAAATATTGTTATGGTGAATTTTAAAAGGAAATCAAGGTTCAAAGAGTACAGTAATTTGTCAAAGATTATGCAACAGCAGAGTGATAAAGCTGAAATTCAAACTTAGGCAGATCTGACCCAGAGCCCTGGTTCTTAACAGTTGTTAATATACTAGTGTTAATAAAAGTGTGTGGCAGAGGCTACATCCCAGTGATCGAGGTCACATGCTACATAAGGTTCCTGGGTCCAGACTGTTTATGGGAAGAGAATTACTGACCAGTGGGAATGGGATCCACCAGGTATTTCTTATTCTGAAGTTTATGTACCAGTGCAATACATCGTCTATATTACTACTTGGTGGAACTATGATAACAAACACACTTTGTTAATATAAGGTTTTAGTTATGTCTTTCAATCCCAAAATTTATAGAAAAATTACACATACCATATCAACTCTTTTCTGAATCATTTGACTGTAAGTCGTCAACTTGATGCCCCATAACCTTCTAACTCTTCAATACTTCCTACAAGTAAGAGTATTGTTCCACACAATTACAGTTAGACCACCAAAATCAGGAAATTAATATGAATACTTTACCACCATATAATCCTCAGACCCCATTACAGATTCAACCAGTTGTTTCAATGTATTTTATAGGAAAATGATCTAGTTTGGGTGGGGCATTAATTGTCAAATCGCTTTTTTCTCCATCAATCTGGAACTGTTTCTCCATCTTTTTTGATACAGTTAGATATTGCAAGTAGGTTGTTTTATCCATTACTCCATTTGGATTTTCTGATATTTACTCATGATTACATTCAGATTATGCATCTTTGGTAGGAATGTTGGGAGTGACACCTGCCTTGCTCAGAACCACTTGGTACCTTTAGGGTTAAATTATTCAGGAAGGAAAAGGAAAGGCGAAAGGAAAAGTTAATTTTTCAGTATTTTGAGTTTGAGATTCCTGTGGAACATTTAGATAATGTCTACTACGTAGTTGAAAGGATGGGTCTGATGTTCACATGGGGAAATCAGAGCTGAAGACAGAATTTTAGAGCCCCCGAAGTGAAAGGGATGGTTGAAGCTGTATGAATTAACTCAACAAGGGGACTTCATGGAGCTCTGGGGGAAAAGGCCACAGGGTGAGACCATGGATCAACCCTGGTTTTGAGGATCTAAAATAGGAAGGAGAACAGGCAAAGGAAAATAAAGAGAAGCAGACTGTGGAAAGGTAAAACATAATGAAGCAGGGTTAGGAAAACTGAGGGTTATGAAGGTTTCGGCCCTAAATTAATCCTTCCTGTTGACATGTTCTTGGAACCATCCTTCCCTTTACTGTAATTGGGCTCTCACCGATAACATGGATTCTCTTAGAATTCTTCTATGTGGAGACTGTTCCTTGTCTCATAGTCTTAAATGCACTGGTCCAAAAATTTGATATGACATTGGAGACAGTGTACCTGTTTTCTCTGAAAGCCTTTTGTGTCCCCACAGCAGTCATTCTGTTCTTTCTTATCAAAAAGAAGTGGTCCTCTGGATAGGTATTTTCTTCAGAAACCAAAGTTAAAGAAAGTCATCTTTAAAAATTGACCTTTTTCCTTATTTTAGCCTCTCAAATCATCTAAAATCCTCCCACTCAAATCTACCTTAAAGAAATGAGATAGGGAGCTATGCAACACTTACTATGCCGGACAGTGGTAATTAACATCCTTGGGCCCCCTAAATAAGAGATTATTGGCTACTTGTATGAGTTAATATGGGACATGGTTCTAGGTCTCTGTCCTTTTATCCTTGTGCTTTCTTCCCCATTTTTATCTTCCATTCTCACTTTCAAATACTCAATAAGATAATGTCTCATAAACATAAAATCTCCAGTCTGACACACGTCTGAGATCCAGATGTGCACCCTGACCTGAATGTCTCAATGTGTAGAGAGATAGTATCCCATTGTCTTTGAGAACATCAACTCTGCTGATTGCCTAGACTTAGATCCTGATTTTGAGATATCCTTATGTGCTGATTTTGAGTTGTTTGATTGATTTGTACTTCAGTTGACTTATCTGTAAAATAAGGCAAAAAGCAGCATGTACCTCATGGTCTTATTATGAAGATTAAATGTGTTAATATGGATAAAGCATTTAGAACAGTGTCAGACACACCACAAGCTTACCTGTATCTTATGTTGCACAAGGATAGTAACATTTCCAACTTTGAACTCTTGCTGTCATCAAAACTCTAAATCTCATCTTCCACCTCTCAGGGAAAAATACCACCAACTCCCTACTTGGTCCAGCTGGAGACCTAAAGAACTAACTGCTTTTTATCAATTCCTATTGATCATCTCTATTTTCCTCATATCTAGTCATGTTGTAAATACTAAGCAGATGTACAAAGATCTGTTGATCCTCCTTTTAAATATACCTTCCATCCATCTGCTTCTGTCCCACTCATTCCACACTGGCTGAAGCCACCATGGTGACACCCTCACCCACTCCCATGAACCTTCACCCACTGCTCCGCTTCCGGTCCTGTCGCTGAGAGCATTGTCCGCATGACAGGAGGAATCCAGCCAGGTCTTTCCATTCCACTGAGAGCAGTGTTTTTCAGCCTTTTTCATCTCATGGCACGCCTGGGACCTATAGTTAAACTTCCACGGCACACTTTAATTATGTTGATTCTCCCCCCCTTCCAAAAAAAAAAAGAGTGAAAAAAAATACCTCCTGTGAACTTGCTTTTAGAATAATTTAGTTAATGATCTTTAAAATTTTCACAGGACACCAGCTGAAAATCACTGACTTATAGGAACATGCAGAGTCTTTGCCCGGTCTCCAGGCTCATGCGAAGATCTCCCTGCCTAGGTCCCCAGCTCATCCCTCGGCTGCCCTCCAGCTTATGATATTCCGGAACAATCACTTAGAATCAGTTCTTGTCAAACTCCTAGATCTTTCCCAACTTGCTGCCTGGTGCATCTTGTCTTGAATAATCTCCCTCCTGGCCTCAAGTCCCAAGGTTGACTCTTTGTCACTTTTCAGGTGGCAATTTAAATGTTAACTCCTGTAAAAGTTCTTCCTCTACCACCTAATTAAAGTTCCCTCACTACTATTTTCTTTCATAGACCAATCTCCCTTCTCAGTTTATCTTCATACGTAGTTATGTCATGGTTCACTTTGAGGAGCTGCTTCTCCAACTGAACGGTAAGTTTAGTTTAGATCAAAACTGAGTTGTTTTATTTAACAGACCACACCCCGTGTACCGCACAGAGTCTGGCATGTGTAGACATCCGCTAATATTTATCGAATGAATGAGTAAGGGAACAGAGGAGCATATATGATATAAACCTTCAGGGTCTAGAAAGTTATCTGAGAAGCTGGTGATTAACAAAGGGATACTTTTTTTCAGAAAAGCCACCTACATATGTTTGTTAGTAAACAAGTGCTTTCATGCCCAAGTTAAAATACTTGGTTTAAAAAGACCAGTTCCTGTGCCTATTCTCAGAGCCAGAAAATTAGCAACGATGAGGCTGGGGCCTAGGAAACAATATCATCATTATGTCCCAGGTGATTCTGTGCACACCAGATTCTTTTACCCTGAGAATAAATCCTATTTCTAAAAAAGCATTAGTGTTCCACGTGCCTTCTCCTGCATGGAGGTGCTGAGTATGGAGAAGACCACCCGGGTTGCCATGGGGTGAACTGCAGCAAGTCTCTTGTGACTAGGAATTTGATGCTGCAATTGTTAAACGCACAGCTCTCAGTCTCCATAGGACTGGGTCTGCCGCAACTACTCGGTGGTTGTTTGAATCAAGTATCACATGCAGGAGTGTGGGGGGATGGAATAAATTATTCCCCAGGCTCGCAGACTGCTCAGACTGTTATGACATATACTTCTAAATCTGCCCCAAATAGGAAATGTCTTTGTGGGTTTTTTTTTTCCTAAAAGTGCCTGCAAATTATTTTTTGCATTTTACTCTATAATAAAATGCTTTCTCTTTTTAATACAAAACTATATTTAATTTTTCACCAAGATGTGAAACAGACACTCCAGGAAATTACCCTGTGGTGTTGGTGACTCTGTTTACCCTGAAGGACACACAGCTCTCTCTTTAGGATCACAAGTAACCCATTTGTAAAACGTGATTGTTACCCCTGTCTGCCTGATCTCTGCACTGAATGGCAAATGTCTCTATTATTTCTGTGTTTTTCCACAATGTGGTTAATATAGTAGATGAAATAGCTAATGAAGTTGGAAAATAAGAGTTTAGAAATAAGGGATATGGGAAATCAGGATAGGCCTACTAGAAGACAGCTGGTTTTAGAAGTGCCAGTGTAGGAAGTTCTCTTCCTGTGTCCAAAACCAAGAGTTCACTTCAGCAGAGGATGCTGATGGTTTTCCCATTTTGTTCCAAACCCAGTGGCCTACAGCAAATGGACTTGGAATTGTGTATTGGAATTGTGTACACATGTGATAGAAAAAGGAACCATTTTTGAACATCAAGTGAAAACTTGCAAGACTCAAAATGTTCAAAGTGTTTCTCAGAATACCTAATGGGTCAGGACTCAGAACAATCCCACCTCTATGACATTTTAATTCCTTTTGTTTCTCTCGACTTGCTTTAACTTGCTGATGGCCTGCTTCGGTTTTGCATAAGTAGTATTTTAGTATTTGTGTTGTGGTCCATTTCAAGACCATTCCGAAGGCAAAATACTATATTAAATATTTGGTAAGCTCTCACCCGATGGGCCCAATGTATGGCACACCTCCTGGGTGAAGGTCTCAACCACAACTTGGCCTTTACCTAATAAACATAAACAATGTGACCTAATATTAATCGGAAGTTTAAAAAATAAATTGTAAGTGATTTTGAAAGAAAATAATTTTTAAAAAGCAGTTTCCCTATCATGTACAATAATGTCACCTTAAGACAATACTTCTCCATAGACATTCACTTTCAGCCCCACTTGATTCCGTTAACATTTATTTCTTCTCCAGTACATGCAAAGCGCTGACTTAGTCTGCTGCATTGCAGTCGGTTTTTGTGCCTTGTGCCTTGAGAATGTATTTGGCTCCTTCTTAGAAACCTGGTCTTCCTGACCCTGCAGCTTTCACCGGTTTGAAAATCCTCACCATGATCCTCCGTGCAGATTTACACAGGTGTCTATTATGACCCATCATCTGTGATGCGGCTTCCGGTATTCTCCTTGCAGAAAGGTTAAGCCCTCCTCTCTTTATTCTGAGTAAAAAAGTCCACAGGGTTCAGCATTGCCAGGCAGCAGATTGAAACAAGATACCACTTCAATCGACCCTTAAGCCTGTGTCTGTGCTGGGGAGGAAGCTTTGTGATGAACAAAGGGCTCCATTAAAAAATGGAGCAGTCAGTTTTTAACTCTGCAGTTATAAAAACAAAACTCTTTGTCCTCTGCTAGTCTTAGGGTGCTGATATTTTTCAAACTCAAACTTGAGCCTCAGATTCTAACAAAGATATAGGTCCTTTTGTCACATAGGACCTAAGCTTGGGGTAGTCTCATAGTATTTAGGCTATTGTATTCCCCCACCACAACATCTATAGTTTTGTTCCCAAGGCTTTAGTTACCCATGATGTGAAAATATTACATTAAAAGTTCCAGAAATAAAAAATTTACAAGTTTTAAATTGTGGGCCACTGTGAGGGGTGTGATGAAATCTCCTACCACCCAACCTGTCCCACCTGGAGTATGAGTCATTCCTTTGTCCAGTATAACCTCGCTGTCCCTGCTCCCTGCCCGTTAGTCCATCAGTCACTGCACAGCCATCTCAGCTAGCAGGTCTACTGTCGTGGGTTACTGTGTCCACGTAGCCCTTCTTTAACTTCATGGTGGCCCCAAAGTGCAAGAGGAGTGAATATAGCAATTCAGAATCGCCAAGGAGAAGACAAAAGGTGAAAGTTAAGTGAAAGGGTGAAAGTTCGCAACTTAGTAAGGAAAGAAAGAAAAAAAAAAAATCACACGGGAAGCCGCTGAGATCTATGGTGAGAACAGATCTATCCATAATGTTGTAAAGAACGAAAAAGAATGTGTGCCAGTTCTGCTGTCATGCCTCAAACTGCAAAAGTCATGGTCACGATGTGTGATAAGTGCTTAGTTAAGATGGAAAAGGTTTAAATGTGGGGCTCGAAGACATGAACAGAAACATGTTCCAGTTGACAGCAGTCCAGTTTGGTATTATCCTCACTTTTAGGCAACCACGGGGGGTCTTGCAGCACAAACCAAGGGTAGACTACTGTATATTTAACCATGTGTATACTCCACATAGGTACCCAACATACTGATTAACAAGGCAGCTTACAAAATGAGATCCTACTACCACTTACAGAGATCACTGCCCTTTACATCCTAAGGGCCAGGGAGGTCAGAACACGTCCTGTAGGTCTCTCCCATCTGAAGGTAGTCTATCTCTCTAACTGTGATCACCAGGGGGTAGGTCTCTCCCATCTGAAGGTAGTCTATCTCTCTAACTGTGATTACCAGGGCGTAGGTCTCTCCCATCTGAAGGTAGTCTATCTCTCTGTGATCACCAGGGCATAGGTCTCTCCCATCTGAAGGTAGTCTCTCTCTCTAACTGTGATCACCAGGGCGTAGGTCTCTCCCATCTGAAGGTAGTCTATCTCTCTAACTGTGATTACCAGGGCGTAGGTCTATCCCATCTGAAGGTAGTCTCTATCTCTAACTGTGATTACCAGGGCGTAGGTCTCTCCCATCTGAAGGTAGTCTCTCTCTCTAACTGTGATCACCAAGGTGTAGGTCTCTCCCATCTGAAGGTAGTCTATCTCTCTGTGATCACCAGGGCGTAGGTCTCTCCCATCTGAAGGTAGTCTATCTCTCTGTGATCACTAGGGCGTAGGTCTCTCCCATCTGAAGGTAGTCTCTCTCTCTGTGATTACCAGGGTGTAGGTCTCTCCCATCTGAAGGTAGTCTCTCCCTCTAACTGTGATCACCAGGGTGTAGGTCTCTCCCATCTGAAGGTAGTCTATCTCTCTAACTGTGATTACCAGGGCGTAGGTCTATCCCATCTGAAGGTAGTCTCTATCTCTAACTGTCTTGCCCACGGTGTTGGTATCTCACATCTGTATGTAGTTTCTCTCTCTCACTGTGATCACCAGGGTGTAGGTCTCTCCCATCTGAAGGTAGTCTCTCTCTCTAACTGTGATCACCAAGGTGTAGGTCTCTCCCATCTGAAGGTAGTCTATCTCTCTGTGATCACCAGG
>CAUYPK010026014.1:0-12575 GCA_963574355.1 Loris lydekkerianus | reverse complement strand
TCCAATCCTGAATTCAATTTCTGACATCTCAGCTATTTGTTTGTGCATTGGGTCTTGTGCTCTTTCTGCCCCATTGATCCTTGGAGGAGTTGATCTACTCTGATTGTTCATATTGCCAGAGTTTTTCTGTTGATTTCGCTTCATGATTGTTTTTCACAATTGCCTCTGGCCGTCCTCAGAGTTGGGGAGGTGTCTCTCCAAGATTAGACCCCAGCGGGTTCACTCTATTGTTGCTGGATCTTTGTAGGGAGTGACCCTGTGTAGTTCCTCTGGGGCTGCTCTAGCTAGGGAGTTGTGGTTGTGGAAGCAGCTCCAGTGTGTGACACACCTGGATCCAGCAACAGGGCTGGGGGTGGTGCACTCGGTTCTGGGAGTGCCTGGCGCCCAGTGACTTTGGCACAGAGAACCCAAGGCTTGAGCAATCTCTGGCCAGGAGGAGGGCTCTGCGCAGAGGCAGGGAGGGCTCCAGAGGGCATGCAGCTACCAGAGTCCCTGGCCAGATGAATGGGCTAGTGTGGAGGCTGGGAGGACACAAGAGGGAGGACACAGGATTGTGTGGCTCCCACAGTTCCTAGTCAGAGAATGCGGAGGCCCGGTGGGTGCAGGTCACTGGTCGGGGTCACTGCACAGCTCTTACGGAGGTCTGGGCAGTGCCAAGCCCAGGAGTTTGAGGTTGCTTTGAGCTGTGACATCACGGCACCCTACCCAGGGCAACAGCCCAAGGCACCAGTGTGCCAAAACCATCTCACTGTGTTCCTAAGGATTAAGGCTGTAAGGCAGCTCACTCCCTGCCTTTAGGCTGCTCAGTCACTAGGTTACTTTGTCCCGCCTGATTCTTGCTCTGGAACCCTGAGGACGGAGCTTGCCAGGGCAGTTTTTTTTCGAATGACTTCCTGCGCCCAGCTCAGTGGCTCAGTCTGTGGCCCCAGATAGTTCCCAAAGTTCTCACACTCTGCTCAAGCTCTCCCCAAGGCAGCTCAACTGAGCGCCAAGTCCAAGAACACCAATACAGTTCACAGGTAAGGCCTTTCCGGTTTGCATTCTCACTGCTGCTTGTACTCATGGTTGCCGGCGTGATTAGGTCGATCAAACACATGCAGCCACTTGCCAGTTTTCCACTGTTTTTGTCCTCCTCCTGGGGTTGAGAAGTCCCTTGCTGGCTCCCTGTATCCTCAAAGGGATGATCATAGGCAGATCCCACCGGCCAGAGATACCTGGAGTCTTGTCTCCCCAGACTCGCCATGCCCAGTTGCAGGGAAACTGTTACTCGGCCGCCATCTTTTTCAAAAACTTACTTTTTAAAGCACTTACCTTCTAAAGGAGTTACCTGGTAGTAGGCAGCAGACAGAAGCGGTCAAGACAGTTAATTGATGTATTGGTGACTTTCTTTCTTCATCCTTCTCAAATTCACCAAGAGGGACTTTTGTTTTGGCTATTTTATGTATGTATATATGTATGTATGTATTTATTTATTTGCATACGTGTTTTGAGAACTAGTGCCCATAGTTTTTGGTAAAGATGGTCTCCTAGGCCAAAATAATTAGCGATAAGGAAAGTACAGCTGCTGTTGAAAACACAAAGAGATAAACTGAGTAGTGAAGACCTTGCAAAGTGGGATTATTAGAACTGAGAGGTCAGTAATTTAGAATATACATGATGAATGCACACAGGGATAAAGGACAATAGCAGTGGTTTTAAGGAACAAGAATCATAAAAAGAACAAAGTAGGAACCTTAGCTATGAGTTTATTAAGTAAAGAATTTAATAAACCACAAATAGGATGGATATAGGTAAAATAAATTATTGAATTTGAATCTAATATTGAGGACCTCTAAAGGCAGAAAAAAAGTGGAAATAGAAAATATTGAACAAAACTAAGGAATATGGAAGCGAGAAATAGTAGTGCCAGCATTCAAATATTAAATAATAAGAATTCCCAGAAAAAAGAAAAGAAATTAAAGGGGTGAAATACATTTGATGAAATAATGATGGTAAGTTACTCAGAATTAAGACTTCAGACTGAAAGGGCTAAAGAATCCCATGCAGGAAAGGCCAGAAAACCTCACATCCTGGTGGCCTATAGTGACATTCAGCAATATCAAAACCAAAGAAATCTAAAAAATTTTGGAGTAAAAGAATAGATTTTCCACAAGGAACATGAGTCAAACTAAAGTATCTTTTTATTTCTGAGAGTTCTCAGTTATTCTGCATGTATGAGGTGAGAAAAATTATGTGTAATTCAAAATTTATAAAATAAATTCACAAATTCATACTGCATTTGATAAAGTATCTGAGTGTAATAAGGGATCTATTTTCTGTATAATCTTCCTGATTATAAAAACATGTAGGGTGCTAGTCATGTTACATAATTTTATAAACTTAAATAAATATTTGGGAAAAGTCACTATTATTTTCATTAAAGATGTAGATTTCTTCTTACTTTAAGGGGGTACATAATTTTTTAAACTTATATAAATATTTGGGAAAAGCCACTATTATTTTCATTAAAGATGTAGATTTCTTCTTACTTTAAGGGGGTGTGTTTGCTGTTCACTTGACTCATATGGTAGTATGGGTTTTTTTAGAGATGTTTTTATAGCCATAGACAACGTGAAATAGATGATTTTATGTTTCTAACAATAACATGTGACATTGTTAATTGCATTTCTTTATGGTCATACATTTTAATTGATCTAAATAGCCTGTTATTACTGCTTGTGCATCAGACAGAACATCTTTGGTTCAGAAATTTTATCCAATAGAAATATTGTGCGAGCTATAGTTATAATTTAAAATTTTCTGGTGTCCATATTTGAAAAAGTTTTAAAAAGATTAGATTTATTTTATGTGTTTGATTTAACCCAATATATTCAAAATATCATATTTTTAATGTATAATTAGCATACAAAATTGTTCAGATATTCTGTTTGTTCCTCTATTCCAAGCCTTTGGAATTTGGTAGATATTTTACAGCATATCTCAATTTGGATTAGCCACATTTCCAAGAATCCAGTAGCCACATCTGGCTAGTAGCTACTGTATTGTCAGCACATCCCTAAGGCAAATGATTATTCAGTATTTTGAGAATTTTGGACAACTTAAGGTATCGCTTAAGGTAACTTGCTTAAGTTCTGTAGCAAGTGACATTTGTATTTGTTTATTATAGCTTATAATATTATGAAAAAGAGCACTAAGACTGCCGGCATTTGTTGGCACTAGTTTCAGTGTAGAAATTATGCTAAAGTACATACACCTACAGAAAGTTCTGAGGTTGATTGATTGATTTTTATAGTTTTATTTCTTAAGTCCAGATAGTTCTGTCTGGAGGTCTAATAAGCAGTTCAAATTTAACATGGACAAAACAGTTTTCCTTCCAAATTTGTTCTTGCTCATATTAGTGACTAGCATCTTCATCCTTACTTTCCACAGGGGCAAAAACGCATCTGTCTTTGATTTCCAGCTAAAATGTTGGTGAAAAGCCATAGTCTGCTGTTGCAAATGTCCAATTTCCTTAAGTCCGTAGTTGCCCATATGTTACTGTGATGTGTTTTTAATTAAAAATGTCTCCTGAACTTTAAGGTAATGTTAATGGAATTAAAAAAAAACCTTCAGTGATGATTTATGGCAAATACGTGTTTTTTTTAGTAATTGACTTTAAATTCTGTGAACTGTTTGACAGTTCACATGAAAACATTGTTGAAGCAGTTAGGACAGATTTTAGTTCATGTTGGCATTCGTTTACACGTGATTAAAATGAGCACACTGAGGTGGAAATAAATGAGGCACAAGTAGCAGAACAGGACAAATGAAGATTTACCCTTGGTGTCCTGTGCTTTATACAGGGGATCTTGTGATCATTTACTCAAAACATTTTATTAGGGAAAACACAATTTAACTAAGAAATGCAAGGTGCAAATCTCTCTCTCCTTCAAATTTGTTAACTGGTGATGATTCTGTATTTGCAACGAAGCACATTTTTATTTAAAGATAATGATGGCTTCTTCAGATTAAGTGGATTTGGAACTTAATGTTTGTAGTGAGACCTGTTTGAACTAACATTGCCTGTGGGTTTTCGTTCCCTTTCCCTTTTCCTAAGATAGGTAATAAAACATGAAGACGTCAGATATAAAAGATACTGATACCTCAGACTTGTCCTTTGCTTGTTGGGTTATCCATCAAACCCTCTCAGCCCAATTGTGCCACAAAGTATGAAATAATGTCATTGGAAAGCAATTAGTCAACTGAATGTCCAGGTCTTTCAAAAGTCTCAACTAGCTGTTCTGATATCAAAAGATGTTTTGCCAATACAATATGCTAAAATGGTACTCTTAGGAAGAATATCTCTAAACATGCTTACTGTGCCCCGCCTTGGTGCTTTGAGTCACATGGGGTAGGTATAGATAATGGTATGTCAGATGGTCTAGAATCCAGACCCTTCTTGTCTGCGGTAAGGTCCTAGCTAGAGTCCGTTCCATCACTAAAGCGGCAGCTCATCATCTTAGGCAGTCAGAACAAGTGGTTGTTCAGGTAAGGATTTTTCACTTTTCACACTAGCATCTTCTCTTTACCAGGGAATCTAGTTGTTGTCTCTAGCCTTAAAAATAATAGAAAAAGGTCATAACCAGAAAGGAAAGAAGGAATATAAGAAACATTTACTTTTCTTAAGAAAATGGTATTTTACATGTAATTTTGAGTAACCTTAATTAACAGTGAACTGATTTATTCTTTTACTGATATTAATACATTAAATTCAGGGGCTTGCTTGAGTCTGTGTTCTTAAAGATACTAAATGTTATTTGAGACTTCTTTGAATTTAGAAATGACAAGACATCAACAATCCAGGTTACGACTCATGATAATTTGTAATTTTGCTTTAAAAAAAGGATGAAGAGGGCGGTGCCTGTGACTCAGTGGGTAGGGCGCTGGCCCCATATACTGAGGGTGGTGGGTTCAAACCCGGCCCCGGCCAAATTGCAACAAAAAAATAGCTGGGCATTGTGGCAGGCGCCTGCAGTCCCAGCTACTCAGGAGGCTAAGGCAAGAGATTGCCTAAGCCCAGGAGTTGGAGGTTGCTGTGAGCTGTGTGACGCCATGGTACTCTACCGAGGGTGACAAAGTGAGACTCAGTCTCTACCCCCCCCCAAAAAAAAAAAATGAAGAAAGAAAAGGATTTGTAGTAATCCTGATGTGTTTGTTGCAACATGTCAAAATAGTCATATTAAATTTGTGATAAATTAAAACCTTTGTGGAAAATACATCTTATCTAATGTTAGATCACATTCCAATGATATTGGACCATTTGAAACAAATTGGCAAGGTAAAAAAGCTGGATAAATGGCTCTACGTGAATTAAATAAGTGTTAGAAGAGAAATCATCTTAAACCTACCTTCCTTTGCTGTCACAACATACAGGCAAAGCATTTCTACACTGTATTGTTAAAAGTGATGAAATGGATTCTTTTTGACGATCACAGGCATTTGGCACGATGAATGGTTGGATAAAATTGAAGTGCTAAAATGCAACTCAAAACTGAACACTAATTTAAAAAAAGCTAATAGTGTCTGTTTGGTGGTCCAGTGCTGGTATAATCCTTTACAGCTTGATGAAACCTGGTCAGTCAATGATAGCAGATTTCTCCTGCAACCAAATGGATGAAATGATAAGGACGTCTGTGATTAAGCAGCTGAGATTGGTCAATGGAGGCAATCCTCTTACAAGACGATGCTCAACCACGTCACACAAACAACTCTGCTCAAAGCACAGAAGCTGGACTTGGAAGCTTTCTGTCATCCACCGTATTCACCAGACCTTGCACCATCTGACTACCACTTCTTCCAGGCTTTGGGCTACTTCTTGCTAGGAAATATACTCAATTCTCAACAAGCTGGAAAAAAGTCCTTTTGCACTTCCATTGCCACTGACTTCCCAGGCTTCTTCACTGCTGGCATACACAAGCTACTGTTATGATGGCAAAACTGTGTCAACCGTTTAGGTGCATACTTTGATTGATCAGAGTGTTTTTTTTTTTTGAGACAGAGTCTTACTCTGTGCCCTGTGTAAAATACTGTGGATCATAGCTCACAGCAACCTCAAACTCTTGGGCTTGAGTGATCCTATTTCCTCAGCCTCCTGAGTAGCTGGGACTACAGGCATCTGCCACAATGCCCAGCTAGTTTTTCTATTTATTTATTATTATTTTTTTTTTTAAGTAGAGAAAGGGTCTCATTCTTGCTTGGGCTGGTCTGGGACTCCTGAGCTCAGGCACTCCCCCCACCTCGTCCTCCCAAAGTGCTAGGATTACAGGCATGAGCCACCACGCCTGCCCCCCTGCTTCTTGTTTGAGATGTAATAGACTGAACTTTTGATTTGAAATCAGATATTTTATGTTTAATGACCTAATATGTGATCATACTTATTTTTACAG
This sequence comes from Loris lydekkerianus, assembly GCA_963574355.1. Taxonomy (NCBI): domain Eukaryota; kingdom Metazoa; phylum Chordata; class Mammalia; order Primates; family Lorisidae; genus Loris; species Loris lydekkerianus. Next base: position 6,150 of record CAUYPK010026014.1, on the reverse strand, counting down.
AAAAACTGTAGGATTACTTTATACACACATAAAATGGCTTACATTTCAACCAAACTGAAAGAATCCCCAAATAGTCAGTATATAATTATCTCAGATGAGAGAAACAGTGAGATATGGAGCCACATTGGACTGTTTCCCACTTAACCAAAAACATTTTCTATAAAGGCAAGGTCTCTGTCAAGGAAGACATCATTGTGCTCTGAGACAGCAGGGAAAATGAAGTCACAGAGGCAAGGAAAAGGAGCTGAAGTACTAAGCAAACGAAGCATCTGTTAACATGAACATTAGAGGTGTGTTGTTAGCCGTCTGCGGCTACCATGCTAACTTCATACATTTGGATTAGTGATTGAGGTTCCTCTGTGATGGGATGGAAATCTCTATGTATTCTTGTTTACTACTTGTTTTTAATCACCTAAAGCCCTTCAGTTGTTCAAATACATTTTTAAGGGCTATGTTTTTTTATGCAGCTGTCACCCGGGCATTAATCTTGTCCACCTCTTTACTTCCCACTGCTCCACGTCCACTCTCTTATGTTAATGCAAGTCCAAATTGGGGGAAAAGAGTTCTTGCAGAGAAGTGAAAAAGTGTGTACTTACACACACTCACCTCTTCTGTGTCTCTTCACTTAGATAATTAAATATTCTGGATCCTCTAATAATGCTTTCAGAATATTTAAGAAAGAATGCACTTTAGTGTAGTGCAGAATAGATTATGTTTGAAGCTTCCAGCATCACAAGTGGTACACTGTTTGGTAATAGCTAGGAAAGTGATAAGATTGCTAGTGTAATGGGCAGTTTCCATGTCTGGAATTTATAAGAGCTAATAGATTCAGCAGAAAGTGAAAGAAATCATGGTCCATACAGCTTACAGAAGATAAACAGCATGCACTGTGAAGGCCACTATTCTGACTGGGCAGTCTTTTAAGCATTTACTAGAAGCCTGTAGTATAGTTGGCAACTCCAGTGTATATAATAGAATTTATGTGCATATTTAGGGAGTTTTATGAGAAACTTCCCACATAATAAGATTTTGTTCAAGATTTATGTGTACAAAAAACAGTAAAAGAACAGTTTGGTTCTGGAAAACCCAGATAAGAGTTTTTTTCCTTATATTAAATAAGAAATTGACAAATGTATATTTAGGTAATATGATATGGATGTTTTGGAAGATGAAAGTGATAAATGAAAATATAAAAATAAAGAGTAAGGAATTTTAGAACTTCTGTTATTGCCTCATAAACTTATTAAATGAATGAAAAATCTAGAAATATAAATGGCTTTAAGAGTCTTTGCTTATAAAGAGTTTTGGCTGAAGCAAATGTTGGGTCGTCTTTCTGAATTGTGGTAGTTACATGAAATGGCATGGTTAAAAAGACCCAGTATCATCTCAGCCAATTCCCAACCCTGACTATGCCACAAGATACCTCTCTCAAGGGGCCTGTACGGTGTAAACATTTAGTGATATGTTTTCTAAAGAAGGAAAAAAGATGGCTAGATATGTAGGGTTATATATACTAAGGAAAATGTAAGATCATAGGATAACAATGGTATTTACTAAATGGTAAAATTATTAAACATTATTTTTATATTGAAACCAAGAACACATTTGTATACATTTTTTAGATAACTACAAAAGACTAAAGGAAGTTGATGATCAGGACATAACGGTCACCTGTGTGCTCTCCTTGGGGTGTTGAGATGGGGTACCTTGAGATGAACAGTTTGATAAACCCTGGGGTGCCTCAGGGACAGTATCACAGTTGGGAATATTGTAAGGATTAAAGTCTATTTCACACTCCTGCAAGTAGTAAAAAACCATGAGGCCCGCCATAGGAATAATCCTTTAAGAGAGCACACAAAAGGTTGATGGTTCAATCCCCTGGGGGCCAACATGAAAAACAAAAAACATGCTGAATTCCATTTGCCAAATCTTTGTTTTGCTTGTGATAAATCTAATTGTGAAACTGCATGCTACAGTAGCTTAGGAATTTTGATCCAAAATTGTCAGAGTATTCTAGAAGTAAAGTGATTTTATGGGCGTTTTACTCTAAGGGAGAAAAGTTAGTGATGCATGTGCATTTATCACTGCAGAGCTCTTAATACCTTTTTATTTTCTTGCTCAAGCAGTTGTTTTACATCTAAATGATGTCGGGCCTCAGTAAGGTACTCAGGTTAGCCTTTGAATAACAAGCTTCTCTTCACATCATAGGTTTCATAATCAAAAATCATCACCTGCATGTCTGCTTTCACTATTCCCAGGTTTGTTTCCTCAGTTCTCGTATCATCCAGACCCCTGAACTGGAAATATCTTGTTAACTCTGGCACTGTTTAATATTCTTTGGAAATTAAATGACTTGGGCATGTTTAGAGCCCAAATGGAATCTATGCGTTTTGCTTGAGAAGGTCCTTGGTCGGTTTTTAAAGCTTGCATGTTGAAAATCATGTTTGTGGCCAGCTGAGAGAGAAATTTCCCTGTACTGAGGCATTGTACTGATGAAAGCACCTCTGTTGTGAAGATCAAGTGAGATAATGTGTGCGAGGGCCCTGTGAAAACCAAAAAGTGCTGTGGGCCTCTGAGGGCCAGACTGTCATGGTTAGTGATGGACAGCTTCTCAGCCTGCCAAAAGCGGACATGAAGCTGGAGACCACGTTTGGTTTCAGGAGCGAGGGGATGTGTAACCCTGTCTCACAGCTTGGGGTTTGTTATTGGGATCCAGCGCTATTATAAGAAAATGTAGTTCAAAAAGACGTAGGATTTGCTGTTGTTAAAATCAATGCAGTTAAAAGAGCAGCTGCTTGTAAAAGTTAATTTTATTTGACATCTGCCGTGGTCCCAGTAATAAAAGAGGTAGTTCTGTTGAACAACCTGTTTTCTCTAACGCTTTTTGTTACTGTGAGGTCTGTTTAAATAAATTGTTGCCTTTGGCTTTAAAAAATTATTTTCTCACTCTATAAATTGTTTGTTTCTTAGAACATAGACATAAACATAATCTTTGCATTTTTAATGTATTAGGAAAGGGTTGGCATTCTAGGTTTTGAATTAGTACTCTTAGGGAGTTAAAAGATACAATAGGCACCATCTAGTTCTTTTATGAAATATGGAGAATATTAAGACATTTTGAAAAAGATTCCTTGTTTTTCTTTAAAAAAAAAAAAAAACAAACCTGAAGTTGATTCTTTGTCATTTTAAATAATAATAGTATTTGTTTATTTATCTCTGTCATTTGTAAATAATAAGCATTGTTGTCCTAAAATCCCTGAAAGAGAATATTGTTGTGCTTCCATGAGTAACAACATTAAATGAGAAGAAGGGAACTAACCTGTGCCTTGGATTTCTTTTAAGGTACAGCCTCGATATTGTCATTCCTCTTGAGTTTTGCAAGGAAGCTGAAGTGAGTGGTAGAGTGTAAAAACCCCAGAGAACAAAATTGGGCAATATTTTCTAAGTGAGCATTGTTTTCCTGTCATTTTTATGTGTTTTAATTTAGCCAGTGTTGGGTGAGCAGTTCAGAGAGAAGGGATTTATTATTTTAAAATGAAGCCACCCTATTCTTCATTTTCAACTGATTGAGCCACCTTTGTTTTCAGAATGTCTATTCACTCTTGAAGAGCCATCTACCCTGTATTTGTTGATGTATTTACCTCCTTGGGTCTTCTTCTTCCCTCCCTTCATGCCCGTCATTTGAAGGGGAAAATCATGAAAAATATTTACTTCCTACAGGCTCCTTATCAATCCCTTTAAAAAATTCCCCTTCCAAATAGTAACTGGCTGACAGCAAAATCTCCTTTTGGGGTTTTAAGTGCCACAGTCAGCTTCATAGCTGAAGGCAGAATGCTTTCCTCAGGGAACATTTTTTCACAAAGTGAAATTCATTTATTCTAGGTATGCAACAACAGTGTTAAATTAAGGGATAGTGGTTGTGCCCTCTTTTAAATCCGTAACTGTTTAAAATTAGTGTTACAAAACTTTGAACCCTATTGCTTGGAAGGTTCACAAATATAAAAAAAGAAAAAGAAAAACCTTTTAGCTCTATTGGAAAAATTCCTTATTTTGTATTATCTTGCTAAACTAAGGATGGCACCTACCTGGCACATATCTTTAATTTCCCATTGTTTATCTGGAGCAGTGATAATCAACCCTGTACTGTTTCTTGGATATGGCTTGGACCTGATGGGGCCATGCTCCCCCATAGTATGAACCATCACCTGCCCACTGCACCCCCTTCCTCCCGAAGCAGGCCATGAAATCCGGCTGCCCTGCTCCCGAGATGGGTCGTGACACCTTTATTACAGAGCTTCCCTCCCTGTACTAAGTACTTTGGGGGAAAGGAGTGCCCTGATCTCTGAGGACGCAGCAACACAGAGAAGAATCTGAACAAAAACCCCTCTCTGTCCCTTAGTCATACTTCTGTGACTGTCCATGCAGGTTTCTCTGCTTCTTTGAGTCTTCATTTCTGAGGGCTCCCAAATCGTGTAAAGCTTACAGTAAATACATTTTTATCCTTTTCTTTTTTTAATCTATCTTTTGTCATAATGGGTCTCAGTCATGAAACTCGTGATGGAAAGGAAAGATGGTACATTTTTTCCTCCTCTGCAGGATGAACTGTCGGTGTCGCCGCGCCGCCGACCAGCAGAGACGACATCGGCTAGAATCAGAAGACACTTTATTGTAGGGCAGCTCGGGGATCACTCACTCCTCCCTCTTTCTTCTTCCTTCTCCGGCTCTGCTCTTATAGAGAAGCAGAGCCAATCACAATCTAGTACACGTGTACAAAGTATGGGCAGCGCCTTTGCAAAGCAGGGGAGCACGCTCTGGCCACAGGCACAGCGGTTTAGCAGAGCCAATCAAAACTACTTCCTTAAAGTTGTTTATCACTAAAGCAAACCGGATGCACTTCCTCTCAGCGCCATGTTGCACCTCAGGGGCGTGCCCGGCACAGCCCCTGACAATGAACCCTAAGTCTAGTGCTCTAATAAGCTCCTACTAGTCCCTGACAGTTGGGCATCCATGCTTTACTCCTAATTTTTGATTTGTGTATACAATATGGGATGTTTAACCAGTGTATGGCTTTACCTGCTAGGAATTTCCTGATAACCATTAAATCTAAATCTTCAGCCCCTCATGGACTCTAGACACATGGATGTTCAGTTGCCATTTGGATATTCAAAAACACCTCAAATTCAGCATGCCTGAAACTAAGCCACTGTCTTACCACTAACAGAGCCTTCTCCCTACCTGTATGTTCTGTCTCCTTCTCTTTCAGTCACAATGTTCTGTGGACTCTACCTCCTTCATATTTCTTACGTTCATGTCTTTCTGTCTACCATTTCTGCCTCTCCCATAATTTGGTTCCTCATCTTGGATCTCTGGATCCCTGCATGGACCGTCCTCTTAGGTGATTGTCTTGTCTCTATTTTTGCTTGCTCTCCTTCAAGCCGTTCCTTACCCTACTAGAGAGTCCATTAGTCCTCCCTCCCTTCTTCTCTTGAACTACGTTAGACACAGATGTTTGCAAAATAGTATAACATACATGCATGTGTTTACCTCCAGGAATTAACCAGTGTTAACATAGTGTCAGACGTGCTTCAGAGCACAAAAAGGGAGAGACCATCACTGATTAAACTGAAGTTTTCGTTGTTCTTAGTTCTCTTTCCCTTTGCTTTTTCTAGATTCAACTAAAGCTGAATTTCACCCTAATTTTTTTTTCCATCTTCTGCATATTTATTTATTTATTTTTATTATTAAATCATAGCTGTGTACATTAATGCGATCATGGGGCACCATACACTAGTTTCATAGACCGTTTGACACATTTCATCACACTGGTTAACATAGCTTTCCTGGCATTTTCTTCATTATTGTGCTAAACATTGACATTCTACATTTACTAAGTTTCACATATACCCTTGGAAGATGCACTGCAGGTATAATCCCACCCATTCCCTTACCTCTACCTACCGCGCCCCGCCCGCCCCGCCGGTTCGCCCTTCGCCGGCGGTGTTGGGTATACCGGGGTTATAGCTTTCATGTGAAAGCCATAAATTAGTTTCCTAGTCGGGTTGAGTACAGTGGATACTTTTTTTCCATTCTTGAGAGACTTTACTATGAAGAATATGTTCCAGCTCCCTCCTGCTCAACAGGACAGAGGTC
>CAUYPK010026012.1:0-12175 GCA_963574355.1 Loris lydekkerianus | reverse complement strand
AAGGAAGGGGAAGGGAAGGGGGAGGTTAAGGTGGAGGGAGGGTAATGGGTGGTGCCACACCTATGGTGCATCTTAGAATGGGTACAGGAGAAACTTACTAAAGGCAGAATACAAATGTCTACATACAATAACTAAGAAAATGCCATGAAGGCTACATTGAATAGTTTGATGAGAATATTTCAGATTATATATGAAACCAGCACATTGTACCTCTTGATTGCACTAATGTACACAGCTATGATTTAATAATAAAAAAAAGAATTTGAAAATAAATAGGTGATATCATATTTCTATAGTTATTTTAAATATCAGGAATTAATTTTCTGAGTATTCAAAATGATTATATATCAAAAGGCTCTGACAATGGGATCTCACACATTACAGAAACTACAGTGGTACCTCCATAGCTGATCCCCTCCCTACACTGACTACCTCCTTAAGTTGACCTGATTCTCAGAGACTGGCCACACAGCACATGTTCCTATCAGGGCACTAGGCTGAATTCTTCATGTTGACCAGCTCCGTATGCTGACCGGTGTGTACAGTCTCCTCCATGGTCAACTTATAGACCAGAGAACTACGCTCTTCAGAGGAAGTTAGGCAGAAACTGTCACTTCCAAATTTCCCCTACCTCTCCCCCTCCCCCCGCCACATGCATATACTTAAGAAATAGACAGTCTATTATCTTGGCTTCTTGGGCCCCAGACACCCTGTGTGTAAAGGAGGGGCTGGGCCTGGCTGTCCCTGTGGCTCCTTCTCACTGACATGCTGGTTACAGGACCATTCACTGTTCCAAAGGCAGCAGAGGGCTGAGTGGTCACTGCCAGGACCTCTGTGCTCTCCACTGTCCCTCAAACAACACGTTTTTTTCCTCTTGACTGGTTCTGTCTTTCCCCTTGATCTCTGCTAGACCCTTCTCTCTTCAATACGTCCCAGGAAACAGATGTTTTAACACACTTTCATTTCAAAACTGGATGCTTTCATCTCTGATCAAATAAGAAATGACATGTTTGAGGAAGCACGTTTCCTGGATGGTTGACATGGCTGCGAAATGACTTTTGGAATTTTATCATTCTGTGATTTGAAATGTCAGGCGTGTCAGAGCAGCCAGTGTAAAGCCCCTGGAGTTGGTTTGATGGCTTCTCAGATGTTCCAGTAAGCTGGATGCAGTGACTTCCAGGAAGCAGGGCCTGCGCTCCTGGGGACACAGAGGTGCAGGGACGCCTTGCTGGGTGCTGCACAGCTCCTGAGTGGAGACTGTCCAGGGAGCAGCTCAAATACATTTTCAAAGGCACCCTTCTGTCTGAAATCATGTTCTGCAGTATTGAGGTGGTCCAGAGCTTTAGGGTGGGGGCACTCTGGCTTGGACTGCCTCCTTCACCACTTGCTGCATGCTGGATGCCAAACTCTGTGATGAATGACCAGCACCCTGGTGCAGGGGATGGCTTTATTCATGAGGGATGTGCTTTGTGCTGAAATGTGCAATGCAGTAAGCTCCAGCATTCCATTCATATTTTCAGAGTAATTAATTAGTATTTTTAGCATGCCATTGTTTTCTTTAAAAACAGTAGGGGTGCTACTCATTTTAAAGAGCTATGCTCTCGTTTTAAAGAGAAATGAGACATTTGATAATTCATGTCCAGCTTCATTATTTCCGTTTTCTCCCCATAGCTCTTTGTACAGGAAGCTGGGAGTGAGTTCCCACAAGGGGACATGGTCTTGCTGGGGTCTGTCTAAACATCACGATCGCAGGACAGGTGTGTCATGCTGGGCAGGCCTGTCACATTGGCTTGGAAAGTGAATTTCAGGGTGTCACCAATGACATGTTATTTTTTTCCCCATCCAGCCCAGTGCATTTGGCAGAAAATCCAGATGTGTAGAGTGACCATGTGATACAGCAACAATGAAAACTTCTGTCTGAAAATGTGTCCTTTGCCTGCATTGGCCTTCGTTCCAGCTGATGGCATTCCAGGACCTTTTAATGAATTAAAGAAAGAATTGCCTGAAGAAACCAGCGAAGTTATTGCCTGTTGGAGGATAATCCTATGCTGGGTAGGAAAAGAAGACCCTTACACAATGGTGTTGCTGCTCCAGCACCAACATCTTCCCCACCAGTCTGTGGTCTTGTGTGTGAGTGGGGTCGGGGCGGGGGGGGGGAGGGATTGTCACTCATCCAGAACATCACAGAAATGGCACAGAAGCTGGGAACCTTAACAGGGAAGGCTCATGCCGGGGTGTGCTGAATCCCTGGTTGTTGGCAGAGTTTAGTTCCTTATGACTGGTGGACTATTCACTGAGGCCTAAGGCTTCTTGCCAGATGGCCTGTTGCAACAGGGTCACTGGCTGTAGCACCAGCAAGGACGACCCCACAGAGCACAGCTCGGTAGCAGGAGCAGAAGTGGAGGGTCCCCACCCCCCTCAGGAGCATCTCCCACATCCAGGATCCCCCGTCAGGAGGGTCCCCCGCGGGTGCTGTTCATGCTCCAGAAGGAGAGTGCCGGCTGTGAGCTCTGGATGGTGGCAGGACCAGGCACCCCCCCAGGGTCTGTGTGTCTGAGCCATAAACTCCCCCCATCCTTTGGACCACACAGGAACTAATATTGCAAACACAATCATATAACTGAGGTCTGTCACTTGCAGCTGGATATTGCCATGTGGTCATTTAAACAGGAGGCACAGCTGCATGGACATGGGCTCACTTTAACCACAAGCTCACAGGGAGGGGAGCAGGACAGCTCTCTAGTTTAGCAGGGGGTCTGCACGATGGGGCAGGTGTGGTTGATTAATTATAAAACACTGGTGAGGAGTCGTCACATCAGTGAGATGCTCAGAAAGTTCCAGTGACAGTGGGTTAACGTTCACAACCACTGAAATGTCTTCTCCGTTCACAAAACATGTTATTTTAGAAATAAACTGTGTGGTTGAAAGAGGAAAATGAGATTTGCATTTTGGCTGTGACTGTAGAAAAAGAAAGAGAAGGAGGATGGGGAGGGAGAGGAGGGGAGGGGCAGGCAGAGGATTGAGATGAAGGTTCAGCCCCGCAGCGCAGAGGGTGAGATGCCTGCAGGCAGCTCTGTCACTTAGGAGCCAACAGCTGAACAGACAAGGTTGCAAATTTTTTTTTTAATTCTTTTTTTTTTATTAAATCATAGCTGTGTACATTAATGCGATCATGGGGCACCATACACTGGTTTTGACACATTTCATCACACTGGTTAACATAGCCTTCCTGGCATTTTCTTGTTATTGTGTTAAGTCATTTATATTCTGCATTCACTAAGTTTCACATGTACCCTTGTAAGATGCACTGCAGGTGTAATCCCACCAATCACTCTCCCTCTACCCACCACCCTCCTCCCCTCCCTTTTCCCCTTCCCCATATTCTTAGGTTATAACTGGGTTATAGCTTTCATGTGAAAGCCATAAATTAGTTTCTTGGAAGGCTTCAACTAGCTGTAGAAATGAGAATGCCATCTACATATAAATGACAGTAGCTCCTTCAAGCACACACACAGCCTGTGAGATGCATAAACAGCCTGGAAACCACTCTGGCAAGATCCCTGGGGAACACCAAGGGTGGGTAGAGGAGAGAGGGGGGACCCGAAAGGGCAGGGGCTGGGGGACGCAGGGACTGGGGGATGCAGGGACCGGGGGACGCAGGGACCGGGGGACACAGGGACCGGCATCTCAGAATGGAGAAAGGGAATCCGAGCACCCAGGTCTGTGGGAGGCAGAAGAGCCCAGCAGACACAAGCTGGAAACTACCCTTTGGAGCTGGGAGTGGTGAGCTCGTTGGCACCTTTGGGACTGGAGTTCTGAGGGTAGCTGAGATTCAGACTTCAGGGTCTGAAGAGTGAGTGGAAAGGAAGGAGCCGAAGCCTGGCTCCACTGGGCTGGGAGGGAGGAAAGAGGCTGTAGCAGCTACTGAGCAGCTGTGGAGTCAATGGGTCCTTTGTCTCATTTTATTTTGTTGTTTAGGATGAGAGCCAGTTCATAAACTGGAAGGAAAAAGTGAGGGGAAAAAAGAGGAAATTAATGCTAGAGGAGAGATCTGGGGTCGCGTACAGACCATTGTCTACGAGGAGACAGGAGGTCCCAGGGTTGTTGTTGTCCGAGTTTGCACGTGAAGTTAGGGAGGGACGGGACAGCCACTTGGCAGGTGGTGGGTGGGATGGCAAGAACGGGCACAGATGGCCACACTCTTCCTGACAGTCTAGAAGAGGAATAAGGAGTGGCCTGAGAGCAGCAGGGAAAGGGCCAGTATCAGCAAAGGGACTGTGAAGGTAGAGCCTCCATCCCCCCACAGAGGCTTCTCCAGAAGGCCCGAGCACGCAAGTTAGTGGGGGGAGATCACTGCGCGGCCCTGAGTGAGGATTTGGCTGGCGTGGGCATCAGAGGGAAGGGGTGAGAGGGAGCAGAGGGCCAGGGGTTGCTGAGGTAAAGAAGGCGGCTAGCGGTCAGGGAGCATGTACCCTCAGACTGGGCATGTGCGGTGTGGGGGGCATGACTCTGGGGGTCCACAGCGAAATATTCCAAGCTGAGAGCAGCCCACACTGCACAGTCTGAAATCAGGATTTACAAATCAGTTAGTTGAGTTGCTTCGTTTTTGCCACCAAACCAGCAAATGCAGGATTGAACACAGCAGATTCAGATACTGAATCACCCTGCCTGGAAGGCGGAGGTTATCTGGTCAAAAGGGGAATTGATCCTCGATTTTGTTGCAGAAATTCCAAGTGTTTGGTGATAAATCTCAATTTGATTAAAGGTTTATTTTTCCATGAAGCCAAGAGAATAACATACAGAAAGGAGGTCAAGTTTCAGAAACACAACAGTATGCTTCACATTACAAACCCACATGGACTTCTGTTCATCATTACCGAAGAATTTCGGTGTTTGCCAAATTTGCTACATGCCTCTCTATTTGAAAGGCTGGAGAAAGGTGGTTTTAATAAAGTTTTCTAATGTAATAGAACAAGCAGTAATAACATCCTGTTTGAAATCTCTGGGAAAAAAGAGTTTCTTATTGAAATGCTTTTTCAAGAATTGTTTTCAACTAACTAGAAGAGGAAAGATCAGTGCCAGGGCACTAACGTGGACCCTCGGGAGCATTTCATAGTCGGCTCTTTTGTGTTGCTGACTGATGGTGTTGTTGGGGGCTCAGAATCACTCCACAATCAAATGAAATACCCAGAAAGCTAAAAGCGAAGAGAAGTCTTTGGATGTGGTCACACTGAGAAGTAAGTTTCCCACTTTTCTCATCAGTTGAAGTAGCTAATGTGTGCAGGTGAAATCAGTCAGCACACGTGTCCGTCATGTGAAGTGGCAGACGGCTCCTTGTGTCAGGACAGGTGATCCTTCATGTGAAAGCAGTTAATTTAAATTAAATTAAATTAAAGCAGTTAATGTAATTAAATTTTAAATTAAATAATGGCAAATAAATGTGATGACGGTGACCTGCTCGCACACACGCAGCCCTGGCTGACTGTCAGCTCGGACCTAACAAACACACCTGGATGCCCCCCCTGTCCAGGGCCGAGCCCCCACCGTCCCGGGCTGGGACTCATCCCAGGAGCTCATCTGCACCTGCATTTTGACACCATCCAGGGAGTTAGAGCAGCTGGACTTTAGTTTTTGTTTGCTTCATGGATTCTGAAGGTTTTCATCCACATGGCGCTGGGAACAGCCAGTTGATGGAAACAGTGTTTTCCTGGGAAAGGAGGTCTGGGAAGCAGGTCCTCTATGGCACGCCCAGCGCAGGGCTCACTCACCTTCTAATTTTTGGCCCACCCTGGAACACGTCTGAGAATCAGGGGTCCTCTCTGGAGACCTGTAGCAGGCTCGATCTAGGATGTGGGTCATGCCATGCCCACCCTCCTTGGTGTAGCCTGCACTTGGCCTCCCTCCTGCTTTTCCTGAGTTTGCCGCTAAGTTTCGCTGGTTTCAACTTCTTTCAAGGAAGAAAGCAGCCATTTACTTTTTTTTCGTTGTTTGTTTTTTGAGGTTTAAATAGAAAGCAGACATTTACATGGCATCACGGAATATATTCCACAACATCTCCCTACGATGAGCCATAAATTCTGATACTGTCTATATTTTGCTTCTCTTTTAAAAAATATGTTTCTGTGGTCACTAGTTATCTTGACGCAAGATCCAGCCGCAAACTGCAGTTGGAGAGACTGCTGTGGTTCGCCCTTCCTTCCGCAGGCCCCCAGGGCTCCCAATCGCCCTGACCCCTGAGGGTCTCTCTTTTCCCTCCTTGTCCTTTCTCTCCCGGGGTGAACAGAGGAACCTGCCTGCTTTTTCACAGTCCCTGTCTCCTGCCAAGGGCTAGACCATATGTATGTCCCTCAAATCCATGCTCTTATTTGTTTAATAAAAAGATTTCAAAAGTAACATGATAATTGTAAAACATTTAGAAAGCACATATATGGCCCTGATTCTCCACCCACCCACTGCCTTTGGCGTTAGGATTTGAAAGAGGCTTCTGGGAGGGGCAGGCCTTGCCCAGCCTTAACACCAGGCTGCTCCCTGTGACCTGTTGTGGCCGATGGTATGTTGGAAGATGTAACCCAAGCACAGACTTGAAAGGGCTATCAGGTACCTGCCATCTTGCATCTCTGCCACTCCACAAGAATGTGCCTGGGCCAAGTGACAGCCCTAGAGAGGAGGAAGGTTGAGGGGCAGAGCCGGCCAGGGCCTCCCCTGTGAGCGAGCCCTGTTGATGCCAGAGGAATCGTCTCCCCTAAACACCCTTTTGCAGACTGCCAGTGAAATTAATGCTTATAATTTTAAGCCAGTGGGGATGAATTATTGCTGCGTTACTGTAGTGATAGATGACTGATCTAAGAGAAAAGAATATACATTTGCATTTTAAACAAGCACCCAGATAATTCTAATGTACGTGGGTGAAAGGCTAAAATTTAAGAAAGTCTAAAGGATGGTAAATATTAGAGAATTAGCCTTTTAATTCCAGTTTCCTGAAGTTTTTTTTTTTTTTTCTCTTCTTTTTTTGACTTAGGATGGATATGGTAATTTTTTTCAGATGCTTTTATTATGGGCATCTTTTTTAGATGATCATATGGTTTTCCTGTTAATCTATTAATGAGATGTATTATATTACAGTGCCCATGTGCTCCCTGGAGAATTTTATTTGATCAGGAACTATTGTCATTTTAATATAGACTTGGTCTGAAGAAATGATAGCATTTTATTTAGAATTTTAATAAGCCTATTCATAGCCTGTCATTTTCTTTTTTTGGTACTTTTGTCAGGTTTGGGGCTCAGAATCGTGCTGGCTTGATAAAATGGGTTGAGAAGCTTCCCATAACTTCCTCCACTAGAAAGCAGTTGATTTAGCAGGATAATTATCTGTTTCTTGAAAGTTGGAAAGAACTTGGCCCAAAAACTATGGGCTTGCAACCTTTTTGGGGAGTAATGCTTTAATAATTCTTCATTTTTTCCTGTGATAATTATACATTTAGATGGTATACTTAGTCTTCAAAAGATTTGGGGAAATTGCCATTCCCTATTTTTTAAAAAAAATCATTGATTTCTGCAAGATTTTTGAATGTGTTATGGTAGAATTAGCCACATTTATTGAGAGAGGGTTTACCATATTCTTAATGTAATCTTCTATCTAGCTATGTTCCCATCCCTTATTTTGTGTATTTGTATTTTTTCATTTTTCTTTAAGAGATTGCCAGATGTTTGGTATTTTAATTAGTTTGTTTGTTTTTTTTTTTTTTGCAAAGAATGAGCTCTTAGATGTGTATATCAAATCTGATTTTGTTCTATTTTTGCCATCAATTTTTTTTCTTAAAAATTACATCCTTCCTCCTGTTTTGTTTTCCTTATAGTAACTTCCTAGAGTGAGTACTTTCCTTTGTTTTCATTTCTTCTTGTTTAATAATAAAAGCTTTCACGGATATGAATCAGTCTTTGAACACAGCCTAATTTTATTTCCCTATGGTCAGAGTATTTGGCCTGTCCAATTTCTGTCTTTGGAGATGCAGTGAGCTTTTGTATATGTGCTCTGATACATATTCAATTTTTGTAAGTATTCTGTGGACTCCTAAGAAGAACATATATTTTCCATAAAGAACAAAATTAGAACAATATTATTTTGATTTTCCTTATATTGACATCATTCAGGTATGCTAAAGATTTCTTTTTTTCTGACTCTTGATCTGTTAAAGACTGATGAAATTTTCTTAGTTTTCTATTAGCAAAGGTATTTACTTTATTAAATAACACTACATTTTAAATAATACTGCCCATCTTCTTCATCCCTGTGACCCTTCCCCCAACAAAATAAAATAAAATAAAATAAGACTAGGTAAGATAAGATGAAACAAACCACCAGAAGTAACATCATAAATTTTTGTATATTGTTTCAGAATCTCTTATGTAAATCAGAAAACTACAAACATATAGTCATCTTTTCACATCTTTGTTTCACATTTGTGACAAAATCCTTTAAATTATAAACATCATGACATTACTCTGTAAAATACTTAGGGATCTATCTAAAAATTGGAAATCATCCTATTTTGCCAAAATGGCATTTTCATATCTAAAAATTAGTAATGACCTATAGTATGTCCTGGTATTGACACATGAAAAACCTTTCACACTGTCCCTCCCAATGTACTTTTTAGCTCTTCTGTCCTCATTGAGACACTTATTTTACATCTGGTTATCTCCTCTTGTAGGTCTCATTTTGTCTTTCCAACTTTTTGCGGTATATTTTTTTCAAATATTTAGGAACATGAAAGGGGCACTATTAATTATTGCAGACATGAGTAGGTAGCCCTGGCCCATGGGGCATAGAGAATATGGTTTCTCCCTCCCAATGTTTTCATTTATATTTATTAAGTCAATGTTTACCGACCAGTGACAGTCCCTGTTATTGTTGACCCTCTGTTCTGTTCCACGTCTGGCCAGTGATCCCCACTTCAAACTGGCTTCTCCGTCCTCGACCCCCACCCTTTGTGGCACCTGGCTGTCTGGTGTGACAGTCATCAGAGCCACATTCAGAGGTGGGCCCCTGGCCCTGTCACTAGGGAGTAGGTGTTAGAGACCCAGATCCACACATCCTGGGTGTTTGCAGTCAAGAGGGTGCCTGGGGCTTTGGGGCCCTTTCAGTGGAAAATGCTGGGAAACATACACTTTTTAGGGGAAAATTTTTTATGCACATACTGCTATTTCCCATGTAATTCCTTCACACTGAAACTTTTCACCACATTGTTCCCATAATCGCAAATTTGATTTATTGTCTGATCTGAAGCAATCTTCTTCAATAACAACACCAACACTATTACCAACCATACAAGTGAATAATTAGAGCCTAATGCTGCCTCGTGGTTCCTTTTGACCTTAGAGCAGTGGTTTTCAACCTGTGGGTCGCCACCGATAGGAACTGTATTAAAGGGCCGTGGCATTAGGAAGGTTGAGAATCACCGCTCTAGAGTGTCCCTGTGAAGAAGTAGATAGAGGTAGGGTGTCTAAAGTCATCTGAAAGAAGTCCTTTCTCCACCTTAATATCAATTGGTGTCATTCTTGTCTGTTTGTTTACAATTTTTAGAATTTATTTATTTTATTATTTTTTAAAGATTAGCTTTTATTTTATTTATTTACTTTTTTTTGAGACGGAGTCTCACGCTGTTAACCCTGGTAGAGTATCTTGGCGTCACAGTTCACAACAACTTCAAACTCTTGGGCTCAAGTGATCCTCCTGCCTCGGCCTCCCCAGTAGCTGGGACTACAGGCGCCCGCCACAAGGTCCAGCTAGTTTTTTTTAATTTAAATTTTATTTTTTAATTGTCATTACATTTTTATGACTCACAGTTAAGACACAGTTAGTCTTGCTTTTGCCTCCATTTTGCTTTCATAACCACTTTATTAGTTCCTCACTTACTCCCCTCTTTTTATTCAAATTAATTCTCATGATTTACCTTATTTTTCTTTAAGAGATTGCCAGATGTTTGGCATTTTAATTAGCTTTTGTTTTGCTATCTCATTATTTAGGGAGTAATGTCCTACAGAGTCCCTGCGAACATTGATTTATTGAATATTGAACCATTTCTTCCAGGGAAAGTAAAGGCTTAGGTAAACACAAGCCTCTGATCTCATTTGTTTAAATTATGGATTGATATGAGTGTACATACGATAAGGTCACGTTATTTGTGTTTATGAGGTAAAGTCCAAAGTCTGAGTTGTAGCCAAGTCTTTTGCCCAAAAATTGTGCCCCCCCACACACACACATTGTACCTGTAGGTCGAAACTAAGTCCCCCCCCTTCTTGAATTTAACTGTGTTTTTCTCCAGTGTGTCTGTACTTGTTGGTCTACTATTTTCAGATTAGTATTGAGTACATGGGGTGCTTGCTTTTCCATTCCTGAGATACTTTACTTAGGAGAATGTTCTCCAAATCCCTCCACGTAAATGCAAAAGATGCTAAGTCTCCCTCTTTTTGTGGCTGAATAGTATTCAGCAGTGTGCATGCACCACAGTTTATAAATCCATTCATGGGTTGATGGGCACTTGGGTTTTTCCACATCTTTGCAATTGTGAATTGAGCTGATCACAACATTTTTGTGAACTGATCAATCCATAACCTTGCTTTATGCATGTGTCTGTTTAAAGATACCTCATAATACATGTTGTTGAACCTGTAACATTGGATTCACAGGCTGGGCACTGTAACTCATGCCTGAACAAGGATTGGCACTTCATGGCTTTAGGCATATGAGACAGCACCTCAGCCCTGTGTGTGGGGACATTTTAAATGAGCAAATCACCAGTAAAAAGCCCCAAAATATGTACATTCACTCAATAGACCTCAAAAGGACACCTGTTTAGACCACAACACGCAAAACTAGAGTACAGAGCTTGGCAATGCTTCATTTTGACGGGGACTAACATTTTTCACCTCTCTGCACAGGTCTGTGAATATCATGGATGTTGATTTTGTGGTTACTCAGATGTTTTTATGGATAGACGAATTCACAAGTAGGAGGTCTACAAATGATAAAGATTTACTGTATGTCTGCCTGTCTCTGTCATTGATAAATTAGGTATAGGTTTTTATATATGTTATAATAATATTAATTAAATGAGTTATAATATTGAAAAATACACAGCATGTAATAAATTAATTACCTGCATATACGGGTGTAATATAAAATATTTTTTAATTTACCTGAGACTTCTTCCATAACAGAAGAGTTTAAAGGTATGATGCTAGATTTCTAAATATTTGGGCATTTTTCAAAGTGCCTTTCTGTTGTTGATGTTTAGTTTCATTACGTATGGCCAGAAAATGTGGAGAGTGGGCCGTGAGGCAGCAGGGCCCCCATGGCCTGGGCGATGTTCAGGGCACAACCCCCAGCTGCTTTCCTCCTGCTGAGTCAACATGTTTTTCTCCTTAGATGTTTTGCCAGAAGTCACAAATCATTGGTCAACCTGATGTGTGTTTCTAAGCTTGAGGAGAATAAATCTTTCTAACATATCATTTAAATATTTTCTTAGAGCATTTTATAATGAACATTTTCAAATGTATAGATGCACTAAATGGATTGTACAGTGAACAGCTGTGCACTCAACACCTAGAACTTGTGTGAAGGCACATTAATGTTCTACCACAAACATTTTGGTGTACCTGTCTTATCACACATCTATTGATCGATGTACCCTTCTATATACATATATTTCTAAATTAATTTCTTAACCTGAAGTCAGATGCTATCTTGAATGACCCTTGGACTTCAGGTAAAATAGATGTCACAATCCCTTGAAAAACATTTGGCTTCAGATTCCAACAGCTTTAATCTTCCCCTCAGGATACTGGGGCCTCTGTGGACACGTGTCTCAGCACAACCCACAGGGTACTGGGGGCCTCCGTGGACACGTGTCTCAGCACAACCCTCAGGGTACTGGGGCCCTCCGTGGACACGTGTCTCAGCACAACCCTCAGGGTACTGGGGGCCTCCGTGGACACGTGTCTCAGCACAACCCACAGGGTACTGGGGGCCTCCGTGGACACGTGTCTCAGCACAACCCTCAGGGTACTGGGGGCCTCTGTGGACACGTGTCTCAGCACACCCCACGGGGACTGGGGGCCTCTGTGGACACGAGTCTTCAAGGCAGGTCTTCTGCCAGAAGCCTGGCTCCTTGGA
>CAUYPK010026010.1:0-65563 GCA_963574355.1 Loris lydekkerianus | reverse complement strand
ATCCTTCCAGAAGGGACGTATTAGTGGGCATTCCCACCAGCAGTGTAGAAGTGTGCCCTTTCCTCCACATCCATGCCAACATCTCTGGTTTTGGGATTTTGTTATGTGGGCTACTCTTACTGGGGTTAGGTGATATCTCAACGTAGTTTTGATTTGCATTTATCTGATGTTTATGGATGATGAGCTTTTTTTCATGTGTTTGTAGATTTTGCGTCTGTCTTCTTTAGAGAAGTTTCTCTTTAAGTCCCTTGCCCACCCTGAAATTGGGTCATGTGTTCTTTTCTTGCTAAAAAATTTGAGTTCTCTGTGGATTCTGGTTATTAGACCCTTATCGGAGGTATAACCTGCAAATATTTTCTCCCATTCTGTGGGCTGTCTGCTTGCTTAACTTACTGCATTCTTGGAAGTGCAGAAGTTTTTTTAGTTTGATCAGATCCCAATAGTGTATTTTTGATACTGCTTCGATTGCCTGGGGAGTCCTCCTCATAAAATATTCACCCAGACCGATTTCTTCAAAGTTTTCCCTGCACTTTCTTCAAGTATTTTTATAGTTTAATGTCTGAGGTTTAAATCTTTTATCCAGTGAGAGTCTATCTTAGTTAATGGTGAAAGGTGTGGGTCTAGTTTCAATCTTCTACAGGTTGCCACCCAGTTTACCCAGCACCATTTGTTGAATAGGGAATCTTTTCCCCACTGGGTGTTTTTAATTGGCTTGTCAAAGATCAAATAACGGTAAGTGGTTGGATCCATCTCTTGGTTCTCGATTCTGTTCCAGACATCTATTTCTCTGCTTTTGTGCCGGTACCATGCTGTTTTGATCACTATCAATTTATAGTAGAGTCTCAGGTCTGGTAGCGTGATTTCTCCTGCTTTGTTTTTATTGCTGAGTAATGTTTTGGCTATTCGAGGTTTTTTCTGATTCCATATAAAACGATGTATTATTTTTTCAAGATCTTTAAAGTATGACAATGGAGCTTTAATAGGTATTGCATTAAGGTGACTAGTATTTTCATTCTCTTAATTTTTACTTACAAATTAAACTGTTGTTGCCTTATATGGTCACCTTTGATTACCACTTCCTCGTGTCTGACATTTTCCTTTTGAAATCATTTTATTTTCTTCCTGAAAAAGTTTATAAGTCTGATGGTAGTAAATGCTCTCAGTTTTTGCTCGTTTCAGCCCAAGCAAGAGCAAGACCTCATCTCTAAAACTACTGGGCATTGTGGTGGGTGCATGTGATCCCAGCTACTCGAGAGGCTGAAGCAAGAGGATCTCTAGAGCTCAAGAGTCTGAAGTTGCTGTGAGCTATAACAACACAGCACTCTACCAAGGGCAACAAAGTGAGACTCTGTCTCCAAAAAGTAATAATAATAATAACAATAATAAAAGTAGCCTTATTTTACCTTCATTCTTGAATGGTCTGTCAGTATACGATTCTGGTTTGGCAACTATCTTCTCTTTACCCTCATGTTATTCCACTGGATTATATTGTTGCAGTTTAGGTGTCAATTGCCCATCTAATTGTTATTTCTTTATAGATAACCTATCTCTTCTTTCTGACTGCATTTAATATCTCTTCTCTGTCTTTGTTTCTGTGGTTTTACTATGATAGAACTAAGTATGGACTTCTTTTTATTTATCCTACTTGAAACTCATCTTGCTTACTGAATCTGAGTATATGTATCTCTTATTAAATTGAGAAAACAATCAGCTATTATTTCACCAAATATTTTTCTATCCTATTCTCTGACTCCTCTCTTCTGAGATACCAAATAGATGAGTCATAATTTCTTACTTTAGTTTCCTTGCCTCATACCCTCTTTATTACATTTTCTACCTTTTTTCCCTCTCTCTGCTGCATCCTGGGTAATTTCTTCATTATCTAATAATAATCCTCTCTTAATAATCCTGTGGCTCAAAGGAGTAAGCCTGAGGTGGCAAGTTCAAACCCAGCCCTGGCCAAAAACTGCAACAATAATAATAATAATCATCATCCTCTCTTAACCAATGCCTATTCCCTGATATTTAAACTAATTCACTAAACTATAAAATTTTAATCATATTTTTCATTTTTCTAAGTTCAAATTGGTTGTCAATTCTGCTGAGACTTTTTTCCTTTTTTTTTTTTTTGGTTGTAGTTATCATTGTTGTTTGGCAGGCCTGGGCTGGGTTCGAACCAGCCAGCTGTAGTGTATGTGACTGGCGACCTAGTTGCTGAGCTACAGGCACTGTGCCTGAGATTTTTTTCAATGTATCTTGTCCCTTTCTCATGTTTTTCATTTCTCCTCTTTCTTAAACAATTTTTTTTTTTTTTTTTTTTTTTAAGAAACAGAATCTCACTCTGTCACCAGGACTAGAGTGCCATGGCCTCAAACTAGCTCACAACAACCTCAAACTCCTAGGCTCAAGCAATAATCCTGCTTTGGCGTCCTGAGTATTTGGGACTATAGGCATCAGTCACAACTCCCAGCTAACTTTTCTATTTTCAGTAGAGATAAGGCTCTCACTCTTGCTCAGGCTGGTCTCAAAGTCCTGACCTCAAGCAGTCCTCCCACCTCAGTCTCCCAGAGTGCTGGAATTATAGGCATGAGCCATTCTGCCTGGTCCTCTTTCTTAAACATCTTAAACTTGGTAATTTTACAGTCTATGTCTCAAAGTCCCAACATTTGAAATCCTTGATTGCCTAACTGCTGTTTGTTGTCTATGTTGACTCCTCCTCAGAGGAGTTTGTTTTCCTTGTGTGTTTTATAATTTTAGATTTTATGTTCATGCTTGGCAGGACTTTATCTATTGAGATCCTTTGAAATGAAAGTGAGGGACAATTTGTGTATTCTATCTGAGACTTTAATTCTTAGGTTAGAGCTCCCTAGGCCACACAGGTGACAATTAATCCAAACTCTAATCCAAACTGCAAGAAGGTAGAAAAATAAAAGAGAAGACTAAATTTTTTTACAACCAATCCTAGCCAAGAGCAAAG
Source organism: Loris lydekkerianus (assembly GCA_963574355.1). Classification (NCBI taxonomy): domain Eukaryota; kingdom Metazoa; phylum Chordata; class Mammalia; order Primates; family Lorisidae; genus Loris; species Loris lydekkerianus. The sequence continues at coordinate 62,586 of CAUYPK010026010.1, read as the reverse complement.
CCCATAAAAATAAGTTTCCTATAATGGATAAAATGCATACATTCGGGGTGAAGGGCACACTTATAACTTTGATCTGAATTGTACAAAAACAAATTATGTAACCAAAATGTGTGCACCCTTATAATAGTCTCTGAAATTTAAAAAAAAGTTTCCCAGTAACACTGGTTGATACTAGGTGGGCTTTTGAAAGCTTACTTTTTCCCTATGGACTCAGCCCACACATGTAGAGTAGGAAGAGAAGAAGATTTTAGGACCCAAGAGTGGGCTCTTAGTTCCAATCTTGCTAGGGTCTCAGGCATTGTCCCCTGTCACCCAAGTCTCTGGGTTACTGAGACTGAAAACCATAAAGTAGTTACTAAAGAAAAAATTATACAGTGATACTTTTTTTTTTTTTTTTTGAGACAGTCTCACTATGGCACCCTCGGTAGAGTGCTGTGGCATCACAGCTCACAGCAACCTCAAACTCTTGGGCTTAAGCGATTCTCTTACCTCAGCTTCCCATATAACTGGGACTACATGCGCCCACCACAACGCCCGGCTATTTTGTTGTTGTTACAGTTGTCATTGTTGTTTTAGCTGTCCCGGGCTGGGTTCCAACCTGCCAGCCTCAGTGTAGGTGGCCGGCGCCCTACCCACTGAGCTATGGGCACCGCCACAGTGATACTTGTTAAAGCAAGGTAAGGAAGACTTTACTCAGATCTATCACAATAGGTATAAGGACCACTGTAACAGGATCTTGCAGTGAGGAAAAGAGATTGAGCAAACTCCAGATATAACACGAGCAAGTGGGAATTTATACCCAAGGAACAGGGCAGGCGTCAGTGGATGAAAAATTACCAAGAGGAAACATTGGGGTAAGGGGGATTTGGTAGGGCTAACTCAACCTCACAGGATTCTTGCTTAAGATAGGCCAGAGTGATCAGATATCAACTGGGGAATGATGGATGATGAGATAGCTAATCAGACATGCAGGATGATCAGATAACAAGGTTGGGGGATTCTAGCTGAACTGACTTACCAGGCCTTTTTTCTATAACTGGATTTGAAAACATTTGAGAAGTATAGAGATGGGCCTAGCGAGAAGAAATGTCAGAAGCCTGGCTAAAATTTGGCCAGGAAAAGAATTTCTGATAGCCTCAGTACCAAGGCACACTATTTTTTTTTTTTTTTTGAATGATAAATAAAGGAGATTTCCTTTATTTTTCTAGCTAACTTGGCAATATATTTAAATGGAGGTGCATCAAATTTTATCCAGCATATCCAGGAATTTTGTACTGAGAGTTTTTTAATACATAGGCCATTATAGTGTTCCTCCAATGTGTTTTTCAAAGATCACTCAGCCTGCAAGATGTAGAGTCGTTTAGAGAAGAGAAACATGAAAAAGCAAAAGACTATTGCAGAAATGTAGACAAGAAAGAATAATTTCTATGAGGGTTGTGGTGGCAGAGGTAAGTAGATGGATCTAGGAGATAATCAGTAAGTCAAAGCAGCAGGGTTTCAAACATCTGATTTCTTATAGGGGAAATCTGAGATGCATAGGAGATTTGGGAAGGCTTCTGTAAAAATGGTAACTGAATTCAAAGTGTAGCGGCTTGGAAGAAAGCATAGAGGGGGAAGAGAAGAAGGTCCTAGGAGCCCGGTGCAGAGGCTCACACCTATAATCCCAGCACTCTGGGACACTGAGGCAGGCAGATAGCTTGAGCTCAGGAATTTGAGACCAGCCTGAGCAAAAGCAAGACCCCATCTCTAAATAAAAATAAAAATAAAAATAAATAGCCAGGCAGGTATTGTGGGGGTTGGGGGGCTTATAGTCCCAGCTACTCAGGGCTGAGGCAAGAGAATTGTTTGAGCTCAAAAGTTTGAGATTGCTGTGAGCTATCACGCCATGGCACTCTACCAAGGATGACAAAGTGAGACTCTGTCTCAAAAAACAAAAGAAAAGAAGGTCCTAGGATCCAGCTTAACCGTAAGAATTTAGAAGAGGCATCGCAAGCATCAGAGACTGAAAAGAGCCAGGAAAAAGACCTGGAGGATAGCACACGGTTCACTGAGGCCAGGAGACCAAGCATTGCCAAAGGAAAAAGGAAGCCGGCAAGTGCCCAGTGATACTGAGAGGTCAAAAAAAATGACTGAAAATCAGGCCTTGGATTTGGTGACACAAGGGAAATGTACGTTCTTGGAGAGAGGGGCAATGAATGAGAAAGGCAAAAACCAGGTGGGAATAAATTGGGAAACAGAAAATGGAAACCCCACTTTCAAGAAGCTATGAAAGTGAAGAGAAAGAGAACATTAGCTGGAGGAAAAAGAGGGCTAGAGAAGAGTTATTGTAAGATGAGGGGAACTTTGTAACATCCAAATGCTGACAGGAGGGAACCAGTGGGAACAGGGAGAAAACAAGGCTACTGGGGGGGGGGGAGCCATCAAACTGGTGGACGGATTCTCTTGGATTACTGAGCCACCAATCTAAATGAACAGAATTCTGTGAGTTTGGTAGCTTAGGTTTGAGGTCAATGGTTTTGTTGGTTTGGTTTTCTGCTCTAACACCTTCCCTCCTTCTCTCCCCTGCCCTTGGGTCTAATGCCCCCTCCCAGTGAAATATGCAGCCTATGGAGAAGGGTCACGTGGTAGCTGGCTTCATGGCTGCTTCGGGAGATTTCCAGCTGCAGTGGCAGTGCAGAGGAAGCATTTAGGACCATTTTTTTTTTTTTTTTTTTTTGTAGAGACAGAGTCTTACTTTGTCACCCTCGATAGAGTGCTGTGGTGTCACAGCTCACAGCAACCTCCAATTCCTGGGCTTAGGCAATTTTCTTGCCTCAGCTTCCCGAGTAGCAGGGACTGCAGGCACCTGCCACAACACCTGGCTATTTTTTTGTTGCAGTTTGGCCAGGGCCAGGTTTGAACCCGCCACCCTCGGTGCATGGGGCTGGCGCCCTACCAACTGAGCCCCAGGTGCCTCCCAGCATTTAGGACCTTTTACAGTGAGGTTTCAACAAATAAAGAAGAGAGACCCAGTTCTAACATCCAAAAATCAAGTCGAAAGATTGACCCCTCCTCCTGTTCCTCTTCAATTTGAAACCATTTGAGGTTCTTCAGATAGATCCTGAAGTTACAGATCAGGAAATAAAAAAGAGATCTAGGCAGTTATCCATAGATGTGCATCCTGACAAAAATCAAAGTGATGCTGACAGAGCACAAAAAGATTTTGAAGCTGCGGACAAAGCTTACAAGTTGCTACTGGATCAGGAACAGAAGAGGGCGCCAGATGTAACTCAGGCAGGAAAAGAATATGTGGAAGGCACTGCAAAAGAGAAACAAAAAGAAAGGAAGGAAAACCTACAATTGTAGAGAAAGAGGATTCTGAGATGTTCAAACAGCAGTATATAAACAGACCATGAAACTCTTTGCTGAGCTGGAATTTAAAAGGAAAGAGAGAGAAAGCAAAGAGATATATGAAAGGAAAACAACAAAGGGAAGAATAGAATGAAGCTCAAGAAAAAGCCAAATGAGAAAGAATGGCAAAAAACCTTGTGGAAACTCAAGATGGTCATGTGGACAGCTGGTGACATTTCCAAACAAATAGAAAGGAGAAGAAAGAGAAGAAAAATCGGAGGCCACAAAAAAGTAAAACTGGAGCAGTGTGAGTGACCATCCAGGGTCACAGCCACAGAACCTTCCCCCAGCTGTCTTCCTTCCTGCTTTGAAGTCTCATTCTTTCCTCCTACTTCTCCCCAGTATAGAGTAGTATTTGCTTTTTAATCCAGTTTGTTTTCAATACAATTTAATATTGATCACAGTAATTCTTTTGTACATTGAAATGAGGGCCTTAGTTTAAAAAAGACCTTCCCCTCACCTCTGCCCCTAGAATAAGCAGATTGGAAGGTGCCACCATGGGTGCTGCTTTCTCTCCTCACAGCCAGAAACTTGATTTTTTTGTACCTCACCGAATTGTGATGGTTAGAATCTTCGTGTATAGTTTGTAGAAACCATCTAATTAAACACATTGCTTCAAATGGTGTTGCCCTTGAGAAGGGACACTAAGAAAGGTGCCTCAAGGGAGATGGGAAGAAAGCCTGGCCTGCGGAGCCAGGAAGTCTGGAGAACCCTTAAGAATGTGGGTCTGGAGTAACCTAGGTAACCAAGACAAATAGAAGAGACAATCAATGACCAATAGAAAAGGACAATACAATAAGGCTTGGAACCAGAGAAGCCAAGGAAAGACTTGCAACCAATTTCAAAGGGAGAGAGTAGGTATATCCCTGCAGGCCTTTGCCTCTGGGACTCTCCCACCTTTTCTCTTGCAGGAGAGGAACTCACTTGCAACTCTAATTGAAAGTGCTTTAAACTTTCTTTGTTCTTCTTAAATAAAATCTGTTACCCTGAAACTTTTGTGGGTTACTTTTGCTTGCTATCCACACTGCCTGTGCTGTTCCAGTTTTATCTTCAGTTTCCATTTATTTTTACTTTGCCTCAGTTGAACATTGTAGCTTAGCAGACCAATCAAATCAGGTCAACTGGGTTTGGGGAACTGGGACCCCCATCCCACCCCCAAAACCATGATTTCAGAGTCAAGCCTGAGCCACCTTAGCCCCTTCAATTTAGTTGCTTTCTTCTGGGTGTGACATTCTTTGAAAGCCCCAGATCAGGCAGGGAAGGCAGCACGGGTCCACAGAGCAGTCACTTGGTGCCCTGGTGCCGCAGTGTTTCTCATGTGCCCTTGTATCCTGACCAAAGCGGCTGAAACCACCTAAACCTGTCGACTTTCCAAATAACTAGCCATCTTCCATTCAATACCAAGGTATCCTAGTCTGCGTTCATTAGTGGTAATACTCTTTATGTATAATAAATTTTTATACTAAGGAAAAAAAAATACATAGCCTTAGAATCAGTGGTTCTCAACCTTCCTAGTGCCGCAATGTACTTTCATTGTTAAAAAGAGGTCGCAACCCACAGATTGAGAACCGCCGTATTATATGGCTGTTAATCCTTCCAGGTCTCAGGGCTAGGCACGTCCAGTCTCAACCTGTCGGCCCCCAATAGGAGCACGCTTCTCAGAATACGCATGCTCAGAGACGTCCCAATCGCGCGTGAGGTGGGGCGCGCTTTAAGACTAGCGCAGGCGCGTTAGGTGCTGGCCGCTATGCGAGTGCTCGTGGGTGAGGGAGGGCAGAGAGAGTTGGGGGCGAGTTTAGCCTGACCTTGAGGGCTGTGAGGCCGTTGCCGGGAGGACGCTGTCTCCTGCTCAGGCAGCCTGGCCTTGGCCTCCTATCCCGAGAAGCCGAACCTCCCTAACCCCTGTGACCTGTGTCACCTCTGCTTCTCCGGGAGGGAAAGAGGAGGAGGGCGGAAGTCTGACGTCAGATGGGATGACAGCAGAGCAGAGGGTGACGAGCGGGAACTGAAAGCGCGCCCCTCCCTGCCTTCCGGGAACATAAACAATTTGTGTTTTCCGATCAGGTGGTGGGACGGGCTTCATTGGGACAGCCCTAACCCAGCTGCTAAAAGCCAAGGGCCACGAAGTGACACTGGTCTCCCGACAGCCTGGGCCGGGCCGGATCACGTGGGTATGTCTGTCCTCTGGAGGCCTGGTGGGAGGCGGCGCAGGGCTGGCAGGGGACACCCTGGGCTTTTTCTGACAGGATGAGCTCGCTCTGTCGGGTCTGCCTAGCTGTGATGCCGCAGTCAACCTGGCCGGGGAGAACATCCTCAACCCCCTCCGAAGGTCAGTCCGGGCCCTAAAGTTGGTATCCTCCAGAGCAGAGCGAGAGAGGGTCGGACTCCGACAAGAACTTGCGAGCCATTGGACAATGGAGGTGTCCATTGAAAACTAAGCCAATATCCCAGACTACTCATTCTACCCACTGCACCCCCATTTGCCTCTCCCTGGTCAGCCAGTTGACTGAAGTCCTCACATACAACTCGGGACATACCTTTCCCTCTACAGGAGACATGTCTTTTTTGTCTTGAGACACAATTCAGGGTTTTACTAGAAATGGGTATGGAACAGTCCCCAAGGAGAGAGGGAGGGATATGTGCATGGATGTATTTGTGGTTATTTTTTACATGTTTCTCCTGCAGATGGAATGAAGCCTTCCAGAAAGAGGTTCTCAGCAGCCGCCTGGAGACCACCCACATGCTAGCTAAAGCCATCACCAAGGCCCCACATCCCCCCCAGGCCTGGATCTTAGTCACAGGTGTAGGTATGCCCCCAGATTTGCCAGGGGAGGGTGGGGGTGCCCAGTGAGAGATAGCTCAGGCCCTCACCCCAGAACACTGGTCTTTTCCCAGGCCCTTGAGCCATGCATGTTTCTCCTAACGTTTCTACTTTCAAATGGAGACCCTAAGAGAAAGAGGGAGCAGTGGCACCACTGCTCCTCGTGCCAGGGAAAAGTCCGTCTACTCCCAAGTCCCTTCTCACACTACAGTTCTTTGGGAATAGAGTTCCTGATTGTTGTATGTCACCTTTAGGACCACATAATTGCAAACAATTATTATGTGCACACTGGTCACTTTTTGAAGTACTTTATATATATAATCCTCACAACAACCCTATGAGGTAGGCGCTATTATTCCCATTCCCAAAATGTGAATTTCCATACAGAGAGATTATATAATCTGCCTAAAGTCACTGGGTTAATAAATGGCAGAGCTAAGATTAAAACTCAGGCAGCCTGGCACCCAAGTTTCTGTTTTTAACCACTACACTCTAGCAGCCTTTAAGTTTAGTCCTGCAGTCAAAGGAACAGATCAGGTTATGGAGCTCAAGGGGAAAATATTCACGGTTCTGTCTTCACACGGGGAGATGTAATGAGGGTGAGGCCAATGAGAGAGCTTCCACTGCAGAGCTAGGCAGGACCAAGGACACCAGGACAAATGCATGCTGTTCTCCTGGCAGCCTACTACCAGCCCAGCCTGACAGCAGAGTATGATGAAGACAGCTCAGGAGGGGATTTTGACTTTTTCTCCAACCTTGTAACCAAATGGGAAGCTGCAGCCAGACTTCCTGGAGATTCTACACGGCAGGTGGTGGTGCGCTCCGGTGAGAACCAGGGGCCTGGGTACCAGGAGGTGTTACATCTTCTCTGGGTTGAGGGAGTGGCAGGATCAGGGGAGCTGAACCTACGGAGTGTAAGAGGATGCCACTCTTCTGGCCAACCTACAGACAGGAGAATAGAAGTCCCAAAGAGAGCCATACCTGACCCATACCCTTCCACTTAGCTGAATCAGCGTGAGGAAAGGGGAATCTGAGAAAGTGGGAGCCTGAGTAGGGCTGCTTGAAGACTCAGGGGCCTCCCTGTACCATCTCTCTTGCCTGCTTTAGGGGTTGTGCTGGGCCGTGGGGGTGGTGCCATTGGCCACATGCTGCTCCCCTTCCGCCTGGGCCTGGGGGGCCCCATCGGCACAGGCCGCCAATTCTTCCCCTGGATTCACATCAGAGACCTGGCAGGAATTCTGACCTATGCCCTTGAAGCAAACCACGTGCAGGGGATCCTAAATGGAGTGGCTCCAGCCTCCACCACTACAAATGCTGCATTTGCCCGAGCCTTGGGTGCTGCCTTGGGCCGCCCAGCCTTCCTCCCTCTTCCTAGTACTGTGGTACAAGCTGTCTTTGGGCGAGAGCGTGCCATCATGTTGCTGGAAGGCCAGAAGGTGATCCCACGGCGGACACTGGCCATGGGCTACCAGTATTCCTTCCCAGAGTTAGGGGCTGCCTTGAAGGAAGTCGTAGCCTAGGTAAGGAGGCACATGGCTAAGGGCCTGAGTCTTGTCCCTCAACAGAAGCTTCTTGGTTAGACACTGTAGATAGGCTTAGCTACTCCTGTGTGTGAGATCTGAAGCCATCTGATTCTTGGGGATTCCTCCTTCCCATTGTTTTGTTGTTCCATCTTACTTAGCTGAGAGACTGTTCAGTCTCAAGGCCATAATCTCTTCAGGCTGGGGACTTAACCTCTTTCACTTCTTGTACAAGGATTTCCAGGCTTGCTGTCCATTGCTGCCCTGCTTCACCTTTATGCTGTGTAGAGAATGCTCTGCAGCTTAAGCAATAAAGATGAATGATCTCACTAGCCTCAGCTAATCTCTTTGACGTAGATTCTCCTGGAATTAATTTCATGGAATGTCACCCTAGACAATTCTTTCCCCTACATGGGATTTTGAAAGTTGTAATGGGCAACCTATCTCACCATCTTCCCTTCTTGATCTCTGTTGCCAAAAGAGCTGGTCACAAATACGGGGTATGAGGTTATGATAAAGGTAATGATTAAAAGATAAGAGATTCACATTGTATGTATCAAAACATAACATGTACCCTATAAAGATGTATCTATTATATACCCACAATAATTAAAACTTTACAAAGACAAGAGAAAATGATCCATTTCTAGTGGGTTCTGTAATAACCCCGCATGCCTGTCACAGGGTGCCATTAGAATGCCAGCAGAGGAAGAGGTGAGTCCCAGGTCTCAGGTCTTAGTCCCAGACTAAGCCTTTAGTCTGTGTCACCAAATGGCAGTAAATCAATAAAGCAATCACATGGTGTTCAGTGGTCCCAGTTTTTCAAGCTGCAGCAGGACAAAGCCAACATCCCTGTTTATAAGAAGCCTCAGACTTGCCTCTCATCTTACTACAGGACTTCAAGCAGACACAGGGCCATATAGCCACTTCAGCTGACCAGAGCCTTTAGCACAAAAGGGGAAAAGATAGCTCTAGCCTACTGCACATCCATCACTGAAAGTGAAAAGGGCATTCCAGAACTATAAATCCTATCAGGGAAAAAAAGTTAACAGTAAGTTGTGATTATTTGTCATACATTGACCAGAAGTAGTTCTCCTAACCCCAGTTCAGGCCATATTGACCAATCTCCTTTCTTCTCAGGGGACTGAGTTTCTGAGTCATTGTTATTCCCTAACCAGACTATCTCCAACACAGCTGCCTCCATCCCAGTCTAGTGGTATAAATCACCAACAGGGGCAGAGGTGAAGACCCTAGGACCCAGGGACCCTCTCCATTGTCATTCTGCTCCTTATGCACAATTCAACTCTGGTCAAGAGCCTGAAAAGGATCCTGTCCCAGGACTCCCTGCAGGGCCAAGATAGAACAAAACCCAAAGGCACCTATTCTGCTTCTTTACCTCATACTAGACTTGAGGGAGATGACTGGCTCTGTATTTTTCTCTGGTGGAATAACTGACCTCAAAGGTAAAAGTGATACAAAAGCATATTTTGGCTGCACTAAAGGAAGGACTCCTGATTAATACTGTCCACATAGGCAATATGCTACCTTGGAGGCAGTAAACTCCTAGGTACAGGAATCAAGCAGACACGGGGCCATGCCTATAGGAATCAGGGTGAAGAAAGCATCTCATGATGTGATAGAATTGGTCTGGTGGCCAGTCACATGCCTTCCAACGATGACTATAGTTTTCATTTTCCAGATTGGATTATCTAAAACAGTGGTTCTCAACCTGTGGGTTGCGACCCATAGTAACTGTATCAAAGGGCCACCACTTTAGGAAGGTTGAGAACCACTGATCTAAAACCACCTGGTTCAACCTCTATAAGCCCTCCCATCGCCATATACACACAAAGCAGAAGTGCACCTTGCTTTATGCAACATATGTCTTCTGTAGCAAAAATGTTAAGAGAGCACATTAACATTGTCAGTCACAGAGCACAGCTTCAATAATTTGGTGACTGCTCAGCAAGTGCAACTAACCAGGGACTTTGTAATACATTTGTTAGTCTGTAAACACACCTGAATGCAACAGAAGAGCTGCCATTTACAGGAACCCTGAGAGTATTTTGGTAAAGCAATTACCCCTAATTTATTTTCTAAATGTAGATTTGGGAGGTTACCCAAAAAGGATGCAGCCATTATAGGGCATGTTATACTGAGGACACAGTGTTAAAATCTAGGGTGTGGGCCCTGGAGACAGGACCCACATCTCTGAGGTTTGAGTTAGGGAGCCTGGATAGCCACAGGCAACCACCTAAGACTTGGTCCAAGTACCTTTTCTCCAGGAAGCTTTCCTCCATGTTCTCATTTCTCCTTCCAAAACGAATTTTTACCCCTGATTTGTAGACAGAAGTAAAGGCCAAGCAGCTCAATCAGGGTCACAGACAAGCACAGCTAAGACCAAAAGCCAAGTCTCCCTCTGCCTTCTTTACCGGCTCACGGCTACCCTCCTGCAACCCAGCCCACATGACACTGTAGCCCTACCAGGGCTCAGCATTCCCTCCACTCTCCCAGGAGCCTAGTCAACCCTGGGAAGTATCCTGTTTTCTGACCAGCCAGAGGAGCACCGGCTTAGCTTCCTGCCACCTCTCTTCCATCCTACTCTCCCCAATTCAGCCCCAGTTCCCAGACTTACCCTTTTCAGCAACCCCAGTCCCTACATAAACCTATACTAAGGCAAAGTTGAGAAGTTAAGACTGAGCAGAACCTCTGGAGAGAGCTGGCTGAGGTCCTGACTTGTTATCAGGTCACTTTATGGACCTGTACTTAAAGTGTCCCAGGAAAAAGCATTCTTCACACTCAAATACTCTTCCTTGGTGCTTCCTTACCCAAAGTACCAACTCAGAGTGAGTCTGGGTCAGAGTCTGAGCAGCAGAGAGACTCTCACAGCAAGGGCTGAGCTGGGAGAGGCTGGAGTTGATGGGGCTCCAGCCAGGAGGCAGGTGAAGCTCAGAAGTTGAGACTGAGCAGGGCCTCAGATAGTTGGTTAATGTCCCGGCAGTATGGCTCCCTCTGCAGGATGAAGTCTACTTTATGATCCTGACCCCAAAACACCTCCAGCAGCTGGCGCCGGAGCCGTTCTGTCTCCCGGGTCTTCCGAATGCCACCACTGCCTTTTTCCTCTTCTCTCCCCTGCTGCTGTTTAGCATGTTCTGCGAAGCCCTTGGAAGTTTTCTGAGCCTTAGAAGACTGCTGTGTCCTGAAAAACAGAACAAAAAACGATGAGCATCCTGGAGGGAAATTAGACCTCAGGGGGCCTCCTGGTTCCTGTCTTGCCTATCCCTGGCTCTGGGGAAGCAATCCTGAAGTTCCCAAAGCTGACCACTGAGTGGCAGCATCAACCCACATTTGAAGGGGAGATGGCCAGTTCTTTGAAACCAGGAAGGTGAAACCCTGCCACTACTGTAAACTAGTTCTAGTCCTAAATTTATCACTTATTTAATGGTCCAGCAGAAGGTGTACTGAGTACTACTGGCTATCCATACAAGCAACCACCTTCCAAATAAAACCACCAAAAACACAGATTAAAGGAAACAGGAAGCAGGTGTTTCCCTCCCAGTGAAGAGGTTCTGCTCCAAGATTCCCTGGAAAGCTTTTAAAGGAGACCCCAAGGCAACTCAACCTAATGCCTACTCAACCTTCTGTGATGAAGAATTAAGCTGGCCTAAATTGAGGTCACACTTCCACCCAAGTCTACAGGCCTGAGGAGAGAGGGCCAGGGCTAGGGGCTGCCTGTGATAGTCTGGGGCATTACCTTGATGGCTTCTTTAGGAACTCATCCAGAGTGGGGCCATGTCGCCCCAACGGGTCATCAGGGACCATGAAGAGGTTTCCCACAAACGTAAAGGGCAGCAAGCTAGATGTGGAGAGACAGTGTGTGGTCAAAGCAGGGCACTCACCCACCTCCCACACAGCTGAGATCAACACCACCAGAAGCTGCTGGCTACCATCCTTCGAGGCAACTTCAAGCTCCTTCCCAGAGTTCTCACCGGTAGACAGGGCAGAGCTGGTTTTAGAGAAAGGTCTGAGTCCGGGCCCTATTTTCAGGGAAGGGCTCCCTCACCGCTCTCTGATGATTGCCATCCACTTCTCAGACTCCTCTGCCAGGTCCCGAAACTGGTCATTGGAAACAATGATCCCATCGGTCTCTTCAGCAAGCTTCACCATGAACCTATACCAAAACCACAACAACCATTCTGGGATTCTCCAAAACCCTGACCCCCAAAGTGTTACTGACTCCCATGACCCACTTCTGGTGATGAACATCTGCCTCGCCCTCATCTTGCCCCAGGTACAGGTGACTGACTAGACACAGGTACCATGGGTTACAGAGAAAACAAAGGCAATGCAAGGTGGTCTTCCAATAGCATCTCTTCTACTCACCACAATCTTCACTCAACACTGTTACTGACAGACAGTAAGATCTGGCTCTATCTTCCACCCCGCCCCACCAGTTCCTTACAAGTCCAACATGTTCTTCCTCTGAAAAGCCTTCCGCTCTGTTCCCTTCCTTTCCAGTCCCACCATTACCACCTTAGTAATGAATATCTGCACAGCCTCCTGACAAGGGGGATTGCCTCTAATAATTTGTCACCCTCCATCCTCTCCTTCCTTCCCCCAAGAAAACATACTCTTCTCTACACACAACTTCCACACTTGCCCTTCACCTGCTGAACAAAGTCCACAGGCCCAGCCCTGGTAGCTGAGACCCTTGGGAACCAGCTTCAAGCTACCCTTCCAGCCTTCTCTCTCCAGCCAAAATCAACGCTCAGATTACACCCAGCTCTCCAAACATGCCCTGTGCTGTCTGACTTCCATGTTTCTCAAACTATTCCCTCCATCTGGAAGGTGCTTCTCAAACCTTGCTAATGAACAGACTCACGAGGGGAACTTCGGAAAAAAACAGAAGCCTGGTTACTACTTCAGTTAATTCTGATTTCACAGGACTGGGGCAGAATTCATGAGGTGATGTATGGTGTATTTTTGTTTTTGTTTTTTTAAAGCTTTAGAAACAAGGAATCCAAGCCATCCCACATCCTTCTCAATAAAAGACTCATCACAAATCTCTCCTTTCCCATAAAACAGCAGCAAGAGAGGAATTCCCTTCCCTCTGAGGTCTTATAATGTTTGATTTATAGTTTCTTTATTTCTTTGAAGTTAAGAATCAGGTCCTTTGCTGAAGAAATCAAAAGCAAATTAAAAACAAAAAATCAGGTCTGGTTTCCAGTGTTCCCACCTCCTCCTGCACCTACTGCTAAGTGGGCAGTTGGATTTGAAAGATAGTGTGGCATAGTTTGAGAAATAAATTCAGAAAATGCCATATAAATGTGTATCACATACATATGGTAAACAAAAGATTCTTTTTTGGTCAAGCAGATTTTACTTTTATCATGTTATATTGTATGTTGTTTAGCAGCCTTCAATCAATAGATATGTACTAGCACCACTGTGCTTATTCACTGCTACTGGGCAAAATTCCCAATTTGTATTGTGTTATCTGACCAAGTCCTACCCAACTGCCCAGATACATATGCCTTTAAAATTCATTAAAAATGACTCATCCTCAGTCTCAATGCTTTTTCAATGCTGGTATGGAAACATGGTTCCTTATCTTGGTAATCTGTGAAATCTAGACATAAAACAGTAACATTGGGCAAAAGCAAACTGCCTTTTTGTAGAACACCATTTACTTAAGGTGTAAAAGGTATCTAAAAAGACAAAGTATAAAATTACTGTGTTCTAAAAACTAACTTTTGAGAGCTGAATAATGTCCTAAAGAATAAAGAAATTATAAAATTTCCTTTTTAAAAAATTATTCTGAAAGAAACAGGTTAATCAGCTTGTTGGTTGATTAGCTTTAAAAATCTGTCCATTTCCCCATACCACATAAGCATGCTGTGGCAGAAGTGTGCCCTGTGTTTTTCATACAATTCATCTGGCATCTTTGAGATCTAATTTGTCTTTTCCAAAGACAGTTATCCACTCTTAATCTGTCTGCACATCTGCAGAATGGAGACAATGCCCTCTGCCACACTTGATGGGGCCATGCAACGTCACTGTAGTTCAGCCTAGCACCTTGAGTGAGGCAAGCCCATACCTTATCTTATCTTCTTTAGATATTGACAAGGGGAGGTGAATGAATGGAGGATGACCCTGCGACAAAGAGGTTAATTCATGAAGAGAAATATCCACAAAGTCAATGAGTACTGCAACTCTGGGGCTCAAATTCAGATGTTCTAATTCTAAGTCCAGTGATCTTTCTACTAAACTATGCTTTTTATAGTACTATTATTCTTGGATTGTGTTTCTTCATTTTATTTGTTATTCTGAATGTTTGCTGTGGTTTTATCAGAATATTTAAGTTCCTTGACATGTTTGGAAAGTCAGGTTATAAGAAGGCAACTATCAATTATTTATGTCACCTCCTTTCCCATTCTTCCATTAATCCAGTATTTTCTAAATAATAAGGCACTAGATAAAAGAGGCATCATTTAGTTTGATGAGTAAAGATTGAATAGTGAAGGTGCAAACACAGTTGTCTACGGTCTGTCTCACCTACCCAGTCATAAGGGCACACAGGCAAACAACTGACCTCTTTCCCACTACTGAGGCTTAGAGATAGCAGAACAGTCAGGAGCATCTCTCTCTCCCTCAGTCTCCTACTAAGTCCCTTGAATATTAAGCCTGGGGCCAGGAGAGAAGCCAGTACCTGTCATCATAAGAGGAAATCCTCTTGCCATCCATGACTCGCGAGGGGGTGAGGGAAAGCAGGCTGAGGGAGTACAGCTTTTGTAGGAAGTGACTCTCTAGAAAAAGAACACAACAGCGTTCTCTTTAGGGCGGAGACAGAGCCTACCCCAGGACAGAGAAGACCAGGCACAACTCACCTCTGACCTTGGAATCCTTACTGAAGCGCCACTGAGGCACAAAGACAGTTATGTCACGGTGGCCACGGTCCCAGAAGTACTGAACAGCAATAGCAATGCCCCGGCTGGAGAAGTAGTGCTGGAGGCCATGCCTGCAGCAGGAAAGGGTCACTCTGGGGGCCCAAGAGAGTGGGCCTGGCTGCAGTGCTGGCCCCTCAGCACATGTCCCCATGGTCCTCCCTAGGACCCTTAGCCCCACCAGGTACTCACACCATGGCTACGTTGCTGCCGTCAATGACAATATGGCGGAGGTTTGGCTGGCCAGGCACGTTGGCAAGGCAAAGGGTGAAAGGATCCTGTAGTGCCTCCTGGAAACGCTGTGTGCCAGTCACTAAGTTGCTGCCCCGGGTGCCTCGTTTCCATGGAGACCCCCGACCTCGAGCCCCAGGCTGCAGCTTGTCTGCCCTGTCTGCCCTGTCTCCACAGTGCCATGGGGGTTCCGGTGCAGGTGGAGGGCTAGGCACTCTTGGAGGCGAGGCTTGCCCGTTGTGCAGGCGCTGGAGGAGCGAGGCTCCCCGGGGTTGAGCTACCCTTTGATAGGGGCCATGAGCACCAGGAGGCTGACCCTGGACACAGACACCTCCTCTTTCCTGGGTCACCCTCTCCTTTCCCTGGGCCTTCCCTTTCAGGGGCTCTAACTCCCCTGCCCCTTCACCCTCTAACTGTGGCCTGAAAGCCACCCCTTTCTCCCAGGCCTCTTCCCTAGGCAGATCATTCCACCCCAAATCCATCTCCCTGGGCCTGCTCTGTTTCCCTTCGTCCTTCTTCACAGCATAACGGTCTCCCTTCACTACCCTTGAATCTCCCTGCCCCATAGATCCAGTGTCCGAGGACTCCCTGCCTTTACTCAGGGAAGTTCTGACTTCCTGGCACTGAGCACCCAGCATGCCTGGGTTCCTCCCCTCCCAAGAGGAAAGTACTTGTGGCCCCTGCTCCCTGGACACCTCCTGCACCAGACTCAACAACTCCTCCTGGACAGCCAAAGGCAGCTGCAGCAGGGCCTCTCTGTGGGCATCTTCCCAGGACTGCAGAAGGGTAGAAAAGTCCCTCAGTACCCCAGCAGACTGAGAGGCTCCCAGGGACGGCCCCAACTGAAAATCCCAGCTCAGCCTCTCCACAAGCTCCTCCACCCGGCTCTGAGCCATGACAAATGCCTCAGCAAGGCCACTGATCATCAATGAGCCAGGCACCCCTGGCACCAGGTGGGCTGACGTGCTCCAGGCCAGACAGTCAAGGAAGAAGCCCCGAGCTCCCAGGAAGACACAGTGCAGCTTGGGAGGATAGTGGATTTCATCCTGCAGCTCCGGGCCACAAAGACCCTTCAGGTACTCCTGTCAGGGAAAAGGTCACAAAAAGGAAAGTGCTGGAATCCTAAGTGGCCTGACCATCCCTGCAGGCTCACTGTTCTTCCCCCAAATTCCAGAATGCCTGAAACATTCATGTGGAAACTGCTGTTTATCCCATTTTATAGATAAGGCAATTGAGACTCTCATTGCAAAGCTGGTTGGTGGTGGAGCCATATTAAAACTCTGGCCTGACTCCAAACTTAGCCCAGGCTCCCACCCAGCAGTGAACTCTTTGGTGGAGCCTTGGGTGTGTGGGGGGAGGGAGATGTTATCTCTACTTTCCCAAACAGCACAGAGTGATTTATTCCAAAATTCTGGCAGAACCTGTGCCATCTCTACAGAAATTAGTCCAAAACTCCAAAAAAAGGTAAAGGTGGGAAGTCCCTCAAAGCTCAGGCACATTCTGGCTGCCTGTGAGACAACCAAGAAATGCAGATTCTCCCCAGCCCCTTCCTTCTGCCTTCTGAGGCAGGAGTCCTTGCACCCTGGAAGCACCCTAGAGGTGGTCACCTTGGCTCTGCTGGCATTTTCTTTGGGGCCCTCCAGCTGCAGCCAGATGTGAGGGTTCTGCGGACAGTCCTTCGGGAGGACGGTCATGCCCACGCGGAAGATGCGCTCCACATGCAGTTGATGCTGCTGCACCTTCTCCTCAGCCTCCGCGGACACCGCAAAGCGGTCTGGGGACAGGCAGCCAGCCTCCCAGCTAGGCATGGCTGCTTCCCCCAGCCCTGGAAGAGAAGGCTGGTCAGAGCCTTACTGTCTCCTCAATCCAAATCCTGGCATCCCGGCCTACACCAGCTACCAACAGGTTGCACCTAGTTTCAGTTTTTGTAAACAACCCAGGGAGGTAACACGCAATTGAGTCCATCTGGCGGGTAAAGAGGAAATATGTCAGATTATTGGGAGGCAGACCTTCTCTCCGGAGAGGAAGTCATGAGTAAACAAGGCTGTCTATCTAGGATGGGAGTTTGGCCTTTGGAAAAAAAACGACCACAGCCGTAAGCAGGAAGTGGGTGGAGGGTGTTCCAGTTCGGTCTGGAGGCCAGAGGGAGTGGACAGGTGACGAAAGTGTCCATCTCCTAGGGATTTTCCAACCTCCGAATCCAAGACGGCCTCTTAAAAGATAAATTCTCACCAGGGTCTTGCATTGGGCTGTCCTCTGGAGCCCCTTGTCTGCCATTTTCAAGGTTCTAGCCACTCCCCCACTCCCTCCCCCACTCCCTCCCCCAGCCGTCCGCAGTCCCCCGGGGTCCCGCCACGAGCCCAGTCCAGGGCCCAGGCCCGCCCACAGCCGCCCCAGGCCCGACCGCTCCCACGGCCGCCCCCTGCCCTCCACTCCGGGTGTGGGGGAGGGCGCGCCTTCCGCCAGGGCAGCCACCCCCGGTCACCAAGTCGCGCTGGCTCCTCTCGGTACCTGCTGGGCCCCCAGCTTCGCCCGCGCCTCCTCCCCAAGGGACAAGGGCAAGGGTGCCCGAATTTGGGCGGGCTTTCCCGGGTTTCTCACTCAACGGGGACCTCTCTTCTCCACATCTCAAAGTGTTTTTTGAGTCACTTCCTGGCCTGGGGCGGAGTCAGCGGACTCCTCCCGGGGCTGGGCCTGCACAGGGCCAGGCCCCGGGCCAGGCTGCGCGCTCGCTCCTCCCCCGCGTGCCCGACGGCCAGCGCCGCCAGCCGGCGGCCGGACCCCGCGCACTTCCCCGCCAGCTCCACGTTTATCTCCCCGTCTCTCGGGGCTGTCCCGCACCCTGCGCAGCTGTTTCCCGGGGAAGAGGAACCACTCGTTGAAAGTTAGTCTCCTCAGATAAAGATGTGGAAGACCAAAGAAGGAACGTGACTGGCCCCGGGTCACCAGACAGTGGTGCTCATGTCCCAAGCACTTCCCACCAAAACAATCGTGGGAAAAAAGACAAGGACACCCCTTTCTTCTAACAAATGGAAAGATGCCACTGAGAAGGGCGGTTGATTTGTGAGGGGGTTGGGGGGTAAAGAGGGGAGGAATGAGGAGGAGGGCTCTGCCCCGGCACAAAGCACACATTTTCACCTCTCACACACCCATGTTCTCATCCCCCAGGTCCGGCCTTCAGTGCTGTCGTATCCAGACGGCCGCCCTGGATGTAGCCTTCCTGTAGGGCGGCTTCATCTCTCTTCTCCCTCCCAAAGCCCAACTGCTGTCACTTCACACTCTGCCAAGGAGGAGGAACTGCAGTGACCACGGGAGTCACTGAGTGGGAGGAAGGGCAGAGCGGTGGGACACAGAGAGGTATGGAGAGAGGGTACTGGGGGGAGGGGTGGACCTAGAGAGGGCTGAGGAGCAGAGTGACCTTGGGGAGAGTTGAGGAGAGGAGCAGAAACGGAGAGGACTTGAGGGTTGCAGAGCCATGTTGGGAGCAAAACCGCCCTGGATACCAGGTCTCCTACCCAGCCCCAGGCTGCCCTTGGTCCTGGTGCTTCTGGCCTTGGGGTCAGGGTGGGCTCAGGAGGGGTCAGAACCCGTCCTGCTGGAGGGTGAGTGCTTGGTGGTCTGTGAGCCTGGCAGAGCTGCCGCAGGAGGGCCTGGGGGAGCAGCCCTGGGAGAGGCACCCCCAGGAAGAGTGGCATTTGCTGCAGTCCGAAGCCACCACCATGAGCCAGCAGGGGAGACCGGCAATGGCACCAGTGGGGCCATCTACTTCGACCAGGTAATCCCCCTACCCCTGTCCAGGGTATCTGGAAGGACCCTGCAAGGACCTGGAACCCACAATCCAAACCCATTTTGCTGTCTTCAGACTGTAAGAAAACAGCTCCCTACACCTTTCCCCAACCTGGCCAGTTGCTCCTCAACCCCACTCACATACCCACACCGCCTCAGGTTTCTTTTGAATCCATATATTCCTCTTCAATACCACTTGCCACCCCGTCTGCTCCTTACTCGCTGCCCCTGTCCCCAATCCCAGTGGTATCCCGGCCACAGGCATCCCCTAGCCCTATTCAACAGGATCTGCTTCCCCCAGGTTCTGGTGAACGAAGGTGGTGGCTTTGACCGGGCCTCAGGCTCCTTCGTGGCCCCAGTCCGGGGTGTCTACAGCTTCCGATTCCACGTGGTGAAAGTGTACAACCGCCAAACTGTCCAGGTGATCTGAGCCCCAGGACCCATCCCAGCTCAAGAGAGAGGAGGGGGAATAGTTGGAGCTCACCTGATCCCTGGGCAGACTCTCCATTGATCTAGGTCCTGGGGCCAGGAGGAGGAGAGAAACAGACCTGCCTAGCAGAGAGTATAGAGAAGGGTCAGAGTCGATGCTGGCCACCTCTCAGCCTTCCCAGGAAAGTTCATTAAGCCCCAGATTCCCCAGAGCAACCCCTTGGGAAAGTGAGGGTCCTGAGCTAAGGGCTGGGACATGCATACTGACTGGGCTCCTCTCCCAGGTGAGCCTGATGCTGAACACATGGCCTGTCATCTCAGCCTTTGCCAATGACCCTGATGTGACCCGGGAGGCAGCCACCAGCTCTGTGTTACTGCCCTTGGACCCCGGGGACAGGGTATCCCTTCGCCTGCGTCGAGGGAATCTGCTGGGTGGCTGGAAATACTCAAGCTTCTCTGGCTTCCTCATCTTCCCTCTCTGAGGGCCCAGGGAATCTAACCTCTGACCACTGCCTTCTGCCCTCTTCTGCCCCAGAAATAGCATCTTTGGGGCAAGAAAGAAGTTCCCTTCAGCTTCCTGTATCCTACTTCCTTGCATGAGACCCTGTGCCAAACGCCCAAGGTTAATAGTAGAGAAGAGTAGTAAAGCTGTGGCATTTCTGGACCTGGCCCTTCCCACCCACCCATAGTTGTCTTCCCAGCCACCTTGCTGCATCAGGGCAAGGTTTAGCAGATAGGGAGGCCTGCACCACTTCGCAATCCCTGCTCCTCCTGTCCCCCACCCCAGCTTCCTGCTCAGTGCTATTTGGGGACAGGTGGCACAGGTGAGCCTGACAGGCCCCCAGATGGGCCCAGATGGACTAGCCTCAGCATACCTGCAGGCTTCTTCCTGTGAGGAGTGCCAGCATCGCAGATCTCCAGATCTCTGCCAACACCATCAGAAGCTGAACCAACACCATATGGGGCAGAGCAGGAGGCTCAGCCACCAAGCAGAAGTGTGGGAAGGGCTGGTAAGACAGGAAGGGGGGGATGCGCCTAGCCTGAACATGCTCAATATTCTGGATGTGTATGGGGACAGCTGGCAGGGAGGGACCTTACCCATACCTCAGTGTGAGGTCCCAGATGGACTCTGGCCCTTATCTCCCCATCTGAGACTTGGGTGTGTGTTGTTTGCTCTGGCTGAGAGCAGCGCTGAGAGAGGGTGTATAGAGCTGGAGGTGGGGGTAGAAGGTGACATGGGGACCATGGAACACATCAATGACCATGCACCTTCTTGCTTAGCCACTTCCTACAACTGCTTCACCTTGGAAGACTGAACTTCTATCACTCCACACTCTGCCACCTCCTTCCAGCTCTCTCACCCAGTTACTTACGCTGTACCTGTCCCAGCCTGTTCCCACCTTCTCCCTTCTTTCTCCTGATTATGTTGTCTTATTCTCCTTCATAAGCTTCCTATTATCTGGGATTCTGTGATTTACCACTTCAACTGCTCTCCTGAGTATCATAAACTCTGTCTCTCATTCGTATGGTACTGTCCCATTGGTCCAGCACAGATGAATCTGTCAATAAGGTAGGTAGAGAATGGCAGTCGATGAGACACTACAGGATTACTAACGAGACAAAATGCCATTATAGTTTGGATCAGGGCTTATAGGATAGAAGCAGATATTTATAGATAAAATATGTATAAAAGTATGCATTACAGAGAAATTGGGCGGTGCCTGTGGCTCAGTGAGTAGGGTGCCGGCTCCATATACAGAGGGTGGTGGGTTCAAACCCAGCCCCGACCAAACTGCAACATAAAATAGCCGGGCGTTGTGGCGGCGCCTGTAGTCCCAGCTACTTGGGAGGCTGAGGCAAGAGAATCACCTAAACCCAGAAGCTGGAGGTGGCTGTGAGCTGTGTGACGCCATAGCACTCTACTGAGGGCGATAAAGTGAAACTCTGTCTCAAAAAAAATAAAAAAAAAAGTATACATTACAGAGAAATTAAAAAGATGTAGTAATGTTCAGTTTAATAGGAAGTACCAATGTGAATTTATGATTAAAAAAAAAAAAAAAGAATCGGCACCTGTGGCTCAAGCAGCTAAGGCACCAGCCACATACACCAGAGCTGGCAGGTTCAAATCCAGCCTGGATCTGCCAAACAGTAGTGACAATTGCAACCAAAAAGTAGCCGGGCTTTGTGGTGGGCGCCTATGGTCCCAACTACTTGGGAAGCTGAAGCAAGGTAATCGCTTAAGCCCAGGAGTTTGAGGTTGCTGTGAGCTGTGATGCCACAGCACTCTACCGAGGGTGACAACTTGAGGCTCTGTCTCAAAAAAAAAAAAAAAAAAAGAAAGGGCTAGGCACATTGGCTCACATCTGTACCCTCAGCACTTTGGAAGGCCAAAGTGGGAGGATCATTTGAGGCCAAGAGTTCAAGACCAGCCTGAGCAATATAGCAAGACCCCCAATTTCTTTTCTTTTCTTTTCCTTTTTTTTTTTGCAGTTTTGGCCAGGGCTGGGTTTGAAACTGCCACCCCTGGTATATGGGGCCAGCGCCCTACTCCTTGAGCCACAGGCGCCACCCAGCAAGACTCCCATTTCTTTAAAAAAAAGAAAAATTAGCCATGTGTGGTGGTGGGCACTTGTAGTCCCAGCTACTTGAGAGGCTGAAACAGGCAGATCATTTGAATCCAGGAGTTTGAAGTTACAGTGAGCTATTATGATGCCTATGCACTCTAGCCTGGGCAACAGAGCAAAATGTAGTCTTGAAAAAGACTTTTTTTTTTTTTTTTTTCAGATTTTGTCACTAACGTAGCATAGAAACATCAGAACAATTTGATATGCATTCTTAGTATCTGGATCTTTGCCCCAAATATTAGTCACCATTAAAAAAGAAAAAAAACCCTGGGGTTCCTTGGATAATACCTGCATGTATGCTATAAATAACTCTAAGCCTAAAACATGTTGTTAATGATGAAAAGCAAAGATAGGCCAGGCACAGTGACTCACTCCTATAATCCTAGCACTTTGGGAGGCTGAGGTAGGTGGATCAACTGAGCTCAGGAGTTCAAGACCAATTTTATCATCAAAAGAAAAATAATATACTTAATTGGAACACGTGAATTTTAAAACTCTGGGAATCTATTATGACACATCATGAGAAAAAAAGCCACATAGGCGGGGTGCAGTGGTTCATGCTTATAATCCTAGCACTCTGGGAGGCTGAGGCAGGAGGATTGTTTGAGCTCAGGAGTTCAAGATCAGCCTGAACAAAAGTAAGACCCCCATCTCAACTAAAAATAGAAAAATTAGTAGGCATCATGGTGGTCGCCTGTCTCAGCTACTATGGGGGCTGAGGTAGGAAGATCACTTGAGTCTAGAGGTTTGAGATTACTGTGAGCCAAGCTGATGCCACAGCACTCTAGCCTGGGGGCAGCAGAGACTTTGACTCAAAAAAAAAAAGTAACTTAAATGTGCCAAAAGGTAATTAATACACTGAATGAAGAAGAGTGAATAAAACGTGTTATTTTTAGTCAAATGTGACAAGTAGAAGAGCATAAATATAACATATTTTGCCTACTTGCAAGGTACATTTCCTTTCCTTTATCTGTATAAATGAGGAGGGGTAGATACAGAGAACTGTAAGTAATTCCAGAAAAAAAATAAGAACTGTGCCAAGAATGAAAGGTACTGATCAGCACCACTCGTCCATACTTTGCAATTAGGAAGAAAGACAGTCCAAAGATGTATTCCAAGATGATAAATCAGTCAAATGTCTCAAAAACAACAGCTCACTGCTCAGACTTGACTATTCATTTCCTGGAAAATAGGGCCTCTATATTACCCTACTAATTACAATGAGACATAAATAAGGTAAAATGATTGAGATGAGGCTGGCTGTAACGGTGAAAGCCAAAATATGAATAGCTTAAACAAAATAGAAGACTCTGTGAATGGAGTCCAGGGACAGATGGCAGGTTTCTGATCCCCAAAGCCCAGTCTCCCTTCTTGCTATTTTGCCATCTTTAGCACGCCACTACATGACCCAGGATGGTTCCTTGAGTTCCAGCCATTATATCAGCCTAACAGCCCCCAGGAAGGAGGAGGGGAGAAAGGACCTTTTTTTTCTTTTTTGAGACAGAGCCTCAAGTTGTCACCCTGGGTAGAGTGTCATGGCATCACAGCTCACAGCAACCTCCAACTCCTGGGCTCAAGCGATTTCTCTTGCCTCCACCTCCCAAGTAGCTGGGACTACAGGCGCCTGCCACAGTGCCCAGCTACTTTTTGGTTGTAGCCCTCATTGTTGTTTGGCGGGCATGAGCCAGATTCGAACCCACCAGCTCCAGGTGTATGTGGCTGGCGCCTTAGCTGCTTGAGCCACAGGCGCTGAGCCAGAGCCTTTTCTTTAAAAAAGCTTCCTGAAAGGTACACTCAACATTTCTGATTGAATGTCATTGGCTAGAATTTAGTCACGCCTGGCCACACCAAGCCACAGAGAGAACTAGAAACTATCATTATCCAAGCAGCCATGTCCAAATAAAAGTCAGTAGTTTTGTAAGAAGGAAGAAACGATTGGATATCGGGGAAGACAACTAGAAGTTTTTCAAAGCGTAAACAGGCCAGATAAATTTGTAAATAATGATGTGAAAGTTTACTGTATTAGTTTTCTATTGCTATCTAACAAATTAATACGAATTTAGTGGCTTAAAACAGCATCTGTTTATCTCACAGTTTCTGAAGGTCAGAAATCCAATAGGACATAACTGGATTCTTTACTCAGTGCTTCACAAGGTCAAAAGCAAGATGTAGGCAGGGCTACCTTCCTTACTGGGGGAGAGTCCATTTCCAAACTCATTTAGAATTTAGTTCCTTATGCTTGTAGGACTGAAGTCCCTAGCCCCTTCCACCTCTGAGCCAACAACAGTGGGCCGAGTCTTTTTCTGGTTTGCCCTTCTGCCACATCTTTCTGACTTCAGTGGAGAAAGTTCCATGAGCTAAAAGATTTATGTGATTATATTGGTCCCACCCAGATAATCCAAAATAATCTCCCTATTTTACAGTCTGTGTCCTGAATTGCATATGTAAACTTCCTTCTTCCATGTAACATAACGTTCACAGGTTCCAGGGATTAAGACATGGACGTCTTCAGGATATGTACCTATCATAGTCATTTAACTTAAAGATGACATAATGTAGACTGAGAAAAGGCATCCAGTTATAATACACAAAATGCATGGAATAAATATGGGCTTAAACAATTCCCATGACATACAAGGTAAATACCAGCTCAGGTTTTAATCATTTTAGAAGGCAAACAATTTCCTGGTCCCAACCAAGAATTCATCATTTAATAATCCAAAATTTGATCTGCACAGAGATATTCTCTTGACAAATAATGTTCTGAACTGAGATAATGTCCAGTTTCTTTCCAGAAACTCATTTTTGTAAGGGATTTAAGTGCAGATGTCATAAATTTTATGATCCTTCTAATGATACATGCACTTTACCAAAATGAAGCTTCTAGATAAGCTAACATATTAGACTGGTGATTTGATTCAGCTATTTAGGAGAATTTGATTAAGTTTGTAATCAATGTTTAAATAATTTAACTGTAGAATATTTAGATTTTGATTTGTTATAAAGTGTTTAAAAATTTAGAAAAATGTTTGCTTAAGTAGGTTTCTGAAGCAAATAAACAATAAACATACGTGATGGTAAGTGTTTCTCTTGAGGTACAAAAAGCTCCTTAGACTTTAAAGATCCTAAGAATAGAATCCAACTGTTCACTTTCCCTGTGCCCACGCCCTGGCAGCTGATTACTACAGAGAAAAGTTCCGTGGTTAATACAGGATTCACTGCAGATATAAATTCATGGCCTGAGCCACACTTGGTCCTCAGTATTCCAAGTGCTTCTCCCCTGGTTTCCTTTGCAAGCTTCTTTCTTCATCCTCCTCAGGATCCACCTGCAGCCTTCTGCTCTCCCCTTCAACCTTTTCCCCCACCAACTCTGCCCCCACTGTCAGCAGCAAACTTTTACCTCACTGACAACAACCTTCCCACCACCACACCCACAAACTCACCTTCCTCCCCATCTCTGCCTTTTCCTCCTCCAGTCAAAGCAGCTGTCTTAGTAACCTTCTTCATCCACCAGCCATGGATTCCACTTTCTCCAAACAGTTTTTACTGTCCTCACTGCTCCTTCCCTTCAGCTGTTAAAGTTTTAGAGCTCAAGTATCTTAAATCTAAAAGAAAAAAAAAAAACATAAGTTTTTGTAGATAACAGTTTCCCTTAGCTCTATTTGCCAGTGCAGCTAGTTCATCGTGCTAACTTGGGGAGTCTTAGAAGGAATGTCTCAAGTGCTCAGCCCTTTATCACCAGTGAACTACTGCCTCCACTGCTCCACCTGAACTGCCCTCACCCATTGCTCCAACTTCCCTGTTACTAGAGTTGACAGAGGCTGTCTCCTAACCCTCCTGCTACTCAGACTCTCCCTGACATTACCCCTGTTAGCACACCCTCCGTCTAGCTGTATGCCCTGATTTCCCTCTCTGTCCACCTCTCCACTGCTTTTTCAAGACACTCTACCACTGTCCCTCTCTGAAATGATGGCTTTTTTCCAGGTTCCACCCTAGAATGTCCTCGGGTACTAACACACCCTCCAAAGCACAAGTGTCTGTCCATGTACTGACAGCCTTTACATTTTTCTTTCTATCCAAGATCTCATACATTGACTATTCCACCTTGACGCCAACATGCTAAAACCTGAAATTACAGTCTTTCCTCCCTAAATCTGTTCTCCTTCCCTTGTTTTCTATGTCTATAAATGGAGGTTCCCTATTGCCCAAACCAAATAATCATTATCATTAATTCTTCCTTCTCTCAACCCCTGTATTCAGTCGTCCACACCCATTGGTTCCATCCATTGCCGCCTTTCCACCTATTCTGGCTAAAACTACCACTCTCTCTGCTTGATTTCTATAAAAGCCTCCTAATTGAGAGGCAGAGGCTGGGCATGGTGGCTCACACCTATAATCCTAGCACTCTGGGAGGCCGAGGAGAGTGGATTCCTTGAGCTCACAGGTTCAAGTTTTTCCTCGCTCAACACATTCTCCACACTAGGGTTGCCTTACTGAGTTATCTAAGTGAATTCCTGAAGCCCCTAGGGGTCCCAGTGACCATAAGACTGAAATCCATGTTTTATTGACTTTCATGCTAGAAAAAAAATCTTTTTCCGTGGGGCCACGGCATCTTATTAGATCAAGATAGGTCAAGAGACTTGTGAGTTATATATGCTCCACAAGGCCCCAGGCTCGAAACTAGGCTAAGTTAAATAAAATTGACATGACAGTGAATGTGTTAAACATGGTCTGTCAGGTCCTTCGCAGTCCAGCTCCTGTGCTCTCCACTGCTTCATTTTTCATCTATAAGAATGTGGAGACCTAAGAGATAGAACCAGCTGAGGGAAAATGGCACTCCCTGGGGAAAGAGAGTATGACACATAAGCCAAAACTTATCAGAACCAAGAGAATCATTTTTTTTGGCCCAAAAGAGGTAAATCAGTTTTAGTTTGTGAATCATCTTAATCTGGGCAAAACTAAAATGGAGAAATCTTAAGTGATACTACATAATGCATTCATAAAAGAGAAGCCATAGATTGGGGGCAGAGATAGTAATTCTAACAAATTGAGAGGCAGAGGCCAGGCATGATGGCTCACGTCTATAATCTTAGCATTCTGGGAGGCCGGGGAGAGTGGATTCCTTGAGCTCACAGGTTCGAGACCAGCCTGAGCAGGAGCAAGACCCCATCTCTACTAAATATAAAAAAACTAAGGCAAGAGAATCACTTGAGCCCAAGAGTTTGAGGTTGCTGAGAGCTGTGATTGTCACAGCACTCTACCCAGGGTGACAGCTTGAGATTTTGTCTCAAAAAAAAAAAAAAAAAATTGAGAGGCACCATCAAGATGGTAGGCCCAGGAGTCAGCGTTCAAACTCGACCTCTCAGGCTGCATGGATCTTCTTCCCCTGCAAAATGGAGATGTTAATTGTATCTACCCCATAGGGTTGGTAGCCACTTAGAACACTGCCTGATACAGAAAGTACTCAATATACGTAAATTACTGTTACCATATAAATTAGTAAAACAAGTTAAAACTTGTGCATGTCCCAAGGACTCTTGGACAATCTTTAAAAAGCAAGTAGGGTGATTGTTTTGTTTTATGGCAGCCATTAACTTGTTACAGTGCTACTGTCTTCCAGTCTGAGCACAGACTTAGTAAATTGTTGTTGGGCAGTGTATGGGAAGGCTTAAGTCCCAACCTCACCAGATAGTTTATATAAGTTTTCACCTAGGGACAGCATAGAGTACACAATGCTCCCTGTCTTCTTAGTTTGCATTATATCATGGGGATGTCTGTGTACTGGCTACTTTGTAATTTCTCTGTTCCAGACTTGGGGAAGCCACCTGCCAGAGCCCCAAGTGAGAAGGAAAAATTGTGGTGGGTGTAAACAAGAGACGCAGTAACAGGTAGTCTACCATGTCCGCAGTACAGGACAGTGGACAAACCCCTCCAAAAATAGAAGGAATCTCAAATCTCTGCTCAGACTTTGTAGATTGTCCACTTTAGATTTCTAAACCTTTCACTCACTAAACCTATACCGAGAGCATATATATTACTTTTGGTGAAGGGGCTCAGGGAATGACCTTTCAAGTGACATACGAGCTGAGACCAAAGCCCTGCATCCTAGGCTCCTAGGCTACACTGTTTTTCTTATCACCCTGGACTGTACCTGTTTGTGGAAATGTCTGTCTCCCTCGCCTGACTGTGGGATCCAAAGGGGGTAGATACCACATCATTCACATTACCTGTTAGCTGTCCCACACCTAGACAGAGTGTGGCACATAGGAAGTGCCCTATACAGACCGACTGAATGATGGTATATGCACATGAGCTGGAAAGTTCTCAGATTCCCTCCTGCCACCCCATACTCCCTGCCAAAGCTCAGCAGAAGTCTGGGCAGGTGAGAAAGGCAGCAAAAAGCAGCAGCATAAAGTCAGGAAGTTTGGCTGGGGTTAGGGTCTCCAAGCCTGTGGAGGGATAACAACAAGAGTTTCCAAGGCCAGAAGAAAGAAAAGGAATGTTAGCTAGAATGTTATAATGCTTACCCCACTCCCCGCACCATACTAGCCTCTTTATACAGATTATTTCATGTAATCCTTGGACTGTCCCATACCTTGGGAATTTTTGTTGTACATTTTACAGATGGAGAAACTGAGGCCTCAGGAAACAGGCTGCATAGGTAGCAAAGATAGAGTCAGTATCCAAACCAGGTCTATTGTGTTTCCAAGAAAACTAAGCTGGCGCACCACTCACATTGCTGTCTGGAGCCAGACATCATCCATTTTCATTCCCACCCTGCCTACTTTCCAAGACGTGAACGGAAAGGACACCGGCCAGGGCTCTTCTTCTAGCTCTGCAATGAACTTGCTGTGGGGTGCCTTAAACATATCACTCTCTGTACCCTCATCTGTACGAGAAGAGCTCAGGCCAGACAATCTTGACATGTACTATCTGGGCCTTAAAGCCTGAAAGTCTGGCTGGGAGGGTGGCTCACATCTGTAATCCTAGCACTTTGGGAAGCCAAGGTGGGTGGATCGTCTGAGCTCAGGAGTTCAAGATCAGCAAGGATCACTCAGGAGCAAGAGTGAGACCCTGTCTCTAAAAATAGTCAGACATTGTGGCAGCTATAGTCCCAGCTACTTGGGAGGCTGAGGTGAGATCACTCTAGCCCAAGAATTTGTGAGGTTGCTGTGAACTGTGACGCCACAGCACTCTACCAAGGGTGACAAAGTGAGACTGTCTCAAAAAATGAAGCAAAACAAACAAAAAAAAAACCACCTGTTAAGTCCATCTGGGAAACAAATAGCAACCATACCCCACAATGGCCCCCACCCTCGTCTCTCCCATAATTGAGTCTGAAGCTTGAAAAAGAACTGGACATTGGCTCCAGTTTGATTCGTTTATTGACAAATCAAATGGAAAACATTCACTTAAAAGGAGGGTATAAGACCATAAATGTAGTGAACAGAAGGAATGCGTATAGCACCAGGGAGGGAGAGTGAGGTTCATACCACTTTGGGATGGGGGTGGAGAATGAGGAAGAGAAGGGCCAGGGGAAGAGGAAAGAGGAGCTGCCACCAACTCCACAGCTCATATTTCAGTTTCTCAGCTCCACCCAATCTCCCAGTCAGAGACAGTGTTAGCAGCTGGAAATGGCTTAAGGGCAACATCCAGATAGTTGTCTGGAAGATTTGGGAAATAGGGAGTTGGAAGGAATGTGGGTGTAGAATTCCCAAGGATTCCCTAGCTTGAACCTATTGCCACAACACCTTTCTTGGTGACCTGGGAATCCGGAAGCTTATTCCTGGTCCCAGCTCAACCACAAACTAGCTGTGCGACTTTGTGACTTTGTACACTTTCCCTCCGTGGGCCTCTTTCCTCTGCTGTGAAACAAGCAGGTTGGACTCAATGGCAAGTTTGGCCCTAGCACTCTGCAAGGCCAAGTGCTCCGACAACCTGAGCAGGGCCAGGAGACTGGCTCAGCTTCTGGAAAACGGAAGCTACACAGAAGCCCAGCCAGGGACACGGGGTGGCCTTCACCCTGGGTCCAAGTGTTCTGCAGCAGCAGCAGCAGCAGCAGCAGCAATGCAGTGGGGTGAGCACAAACACACAACCTGAGACACTCACTCTCACAGCAGAGAATGGCTGTAAGGGATCCTGGCTTTTGCTCTACATAGGAGGTCCAGGGGAGTAGGGGTGGGGGATCCAGACAAAGCAATCACACACTCTGCAGGGCCTGGGGTGGAGGTGGAAGGGGCAGAGGGCTTTGGGTTTTGGGATCGGGGTGAGAGGTAGAACCCTGTGCCGGGCTCTAATTGCAGATGCCATCCCCCTAAAACAGGGGCCAGGGCCCCTGGGTCTAGTAGAAGCAGCTCTTCAGGTAGAGATGCCACACGGGCATCAAGATCCTTGATTCCTGTGAGGTCAACACAATCAAAACAGCGGATAGGAGTTGTCTCCATTGGCTGGAGTCAAACTGAGGTAGGCAGCTCATTCCCCACTTTCCCTCCCCGGGGCTGACCAGCGGCTCATGGCTGACCATCCTCCCACTCCAAGCCACTGCCCTCATGGCCCATGAGGACGGCCAGCCCCTGCTTGACAGCTGAGCAGGCTGTGCCTGGCTTAAGAAAGCTGACAATGAGGCTAAGGAGCCAACTGCCTCCCCCCCAGCCCGCATGAATGTGCGTCAGCTGTGACAACTGTAGGAGCAAAGGGTCCCCCAGATGAACAGTTGGGAGGAAGGGGCCTGCATTTGAGGTTTCTGTGTGGGAGAGTTTCTAATTCTGAGGTCCAGAGCCACAGTATCTGGTTAAGACAGTAAGATTAGAGGTGGGGAGCGGGGGAAGGGGGGGGGGTGACCATCGCACACCTGCAGGTGTGTGGCCGGGGAAAGGGTACTTGGGGAAGAGACTGAGCCTGGCCTACCTTAGTAGGACTTTCTACTGCTCAGTATAGAACTGCCAGGGGGCCATATCTGATAGCCTTTGGCAAATCCTCCAAGTACCCCTAACTGGGGATATTTCCATAGGGACACTGGTCCCTAGTTCAAGGCAATTTGGCAAAGCTTTATGAAGCATCTTCTCTACAAAAGGCACAACTAAGGGCCCCCAAAGGGCTGAGAGCACTGTGCGGCAGGGAGAGGCCTAGCAGCAGAAACCCAGGACCCCTGGGGCAGGGGCTTCCCCCACTGCTCCTGCTCACTGCTCCAAGACCTTGAAGGACAAGGGTGTGCCACTCTTGGCAAAGGCCTTCATCAGACTGCTGGGATAGATGCAGCCCAGCTTCTCTGGAGTCGGGAAACCCCATACTCGATAGAGAGACAAGCTCAGCCGGTCCCCGATATAGAAGGGACCCACCCATTTGGCACTGCTACCATTCCTGGGAAGGGACAGCAAGAGGACCTGGTCCCCCACGTTCCATTCCTTCTCCTGGCTCTCCCGCTTGAAACGCCTGTTCTCGGCCTTCTCGCCCGCCTTCTCAGCCACTCTCCAGTGGAGCTCCAGCAGCTCTCCAACCAGCTGTAGCAGGAAGACGTCCATCTTGAGCCCTTCAATATTTGCGCTGCTCATCTCCCACCACAGGGGCTCGGCCAGCCTCACCTCGACCCCCGTTAGGACCCGGAATGGCGAGGGCTCAGAGGAGGAGGCCCTGAAGGCCAGGTGCAGCAAGGGCAGGGAGGAGGCCCACCTCTTGCCATGTAGGAAGATGAACTCCTTGAGGGCCCTCTTGAATTCCCAGTAGGCCTCTGAGCTCGTCAGGCAGGGGAACTGGAGCTCTCTACTCAAGGAGGCCACCTGCGCTCCCAGAGCCAGCCCACAGCTCACCAGGACGTGGCGGGCAAACTGGGGGCCCTGGGCCGCCTC
Organism: Loris lydekkerianus; assembly: GCA_963574355.1. Classification (NCBI taxonomy): domain Eukaryota; kingdom Metazoa; phylum Chordata; class Mammalia; order Primates; family Lorisidae; genus Loris; species Loris lydekkerianus. Next base: position 30,996 of record CAUYPK010026010.1, on the reverse strand, counting down.
CAGCCTGATGGGAACACCCCACCTCGCAAACACATGCTGAAGCAGCACCTGGGCCACGGCCGTGTGCGTGTAGGGCTTCAGAGGGAATGCTTCCACCCACCTGGTGTTGGGGTCAGCCACGATCAGCACATGCTTGTGGCCCTCCTCGCTTACGGTGACTGGGCCCACCACCTCAATCTGCAGGTTTGACCAAGGGGCAGTGGACCTAAGGGGCCACGGGGACTCAATAACCTTCACCTCACTGCCTGTGAGATTGCGGGGAATGCAGAGCAAGCAGCTCCGGCAGTAATCCCTCACGTGCTCCTGCATCCCGGGCCACCAACCCAGCAACCGCAGCTTCTTGTAGGTCTCCTCAGGCCTCTGGTGGGCCCCCAAGGGGATGTCATGCACACAGAAAATCAGATCTCTCCGGAGTTGCCTCGGAACTACCCAGACCCTGGGCTTCTTATCTCCCTTGAACATGAGCAGACCACTCTCCTTGTCGAGGCTGAGTGAGTTAAAGGCAGAACTGAAGGGTGAGGAGCCGGGCAATTTCTGCCCAGCCTGCAGCTTGGCAATGATGTCAGCCAGGGTGCTGTCACTCAGCTGCAAGGCCAGCAAGTTGGGCCTCTTGCCCACGGCATGGGGAGTCACCACAGGGACCGGAGTGTCCTTTGGCAAACTCCACCACTGCCCACCCCCCTGGGCACCCTGCTTGGCCAGGGTATCCACTGTCACAGCAAAGAGAGAGCCCCGGTAGGAGGTCCGATAGATAAATGGGAGGGATGAGAGGCTGGATGTGAGAGATATGATATAGGAGAGCAGGCTTGGATGCGGTAGGGGCGCCCCATCAGAGGAGAGGAAGCCCCGAGCCCTCCAGAGGGGCAGGAGCTCCCAGAGGAGGCTGAAGATCCAGTTGCAGTGGGTGAGGAAAACTACTGGAAGCTGGGACTGGCCAAAGCGCTCCAGGCCACAGGCCACAGCTGCCAGGTGTGCGTATGTTGGCGTGTAAGGGGAGCAAGAGAAGGCAAGGGAGACAGGGGGGCTGGTGGGAGACAGGACATAGAGACCAAAGCCGGCACACCACTCATCCTCACGGTAGAAGCAATAGCCTGACATGTGGATACAGACAAAAGTGGACAGGTCAGAAAACGGGGGCAGAACCTGGAAGAAACGAGGCATCGAGGAAGCAGGCGTCAGCAGCCGGTTTTCCCTCAGCAGGCCCTGGAGAAGGGTCAACTCCAGGGCCCTCTTGCCTTTGTCCTGTACCAAGAGGGACCATCGGATCAACCAAGCTTTGGAAACTCTGCGGCCCTCCCGCGCCTCTGGGTCCACAGTGGTTCGAGAAGCATAGGAAAGGTCCAGGACCACTGGGGCATCTCCAATACAGCGGGAAAAATGCTTGAGGGCCCAGGCCACGGCGTAGGGGCTGTCTCCACCCGACTGGGGGCCCTCACTCTCCTCATCAGGAAGGAGAGGCTTTGAGGTATAGGCTATGGGGTGCTTCCTCCCTGAGTGTTCCTGGTGGAGAATGGCCGTTAGGGCCACCTGGCTCACTGTCACCTCCAGGAGGAAGGGCAGCTGCGGGTTGGGGGCCGTCAGGCAAAGGGTGGACACCAGGGCCCGCTTCAGGGCCAGGAAGGCCTTCTCATGCTCCCGGTCCCACTTCCAGTCTGGCTTCTGCTTGAGGAGACTGTGCAAGGGGCCCACAAGTCCTTCATAGTCAGGGATGACCTCTCGGTGGGAGTCCATGAACCCCATAAAGAAGGAGAGTGCAGTGAAGTTGCTGGGGACGGTTAGCTGGGCCAGGTGGGCCAGGATCTGCTGGCAGGGAGCCTTCCCATCCCAGGGGATGCCCAGGTAGGGAGAAGCCACCCCCGGCAGGAGGTCGATGTCCAGGACCCCGTCGGGGGGATCGTGGAGGCTCAGGCACCGGAGGATCTCCTCTAAAAGGGAAGGGCATTCTACTCCAAACACCGACGCCAGGGAAGAGTCAAGGTCATCCTCCTCGGCTGGCTTTAGCTTCCCCTGACCCTCTTTCTGCTCCTCATCCTGCCTCTCCTCCTTCTCCCTGATTTCTTCCAACTTCTGTGGACTCTCCAGGGGCCCCGGGTCAGCAGCATCATCAGTCAACTCAGAGACCCTGGCTGAACTGGGAGGAAGGGTCTTCCACACCTTCAAGAAGTTGCCAATGTCAGTGTCCAACCTACACCAGATCAGAGGAAAGAGAGCCCCACCACGACATGTCATCCCAGGGGAAAGTTTCATCTGTGGAAATCCCTCCCCACGAGCCTTGCCCACTCCAAGTGTTCACCTGCTGCAAGGCATGGGCTCAGCTGGGCTGGGCCACAAGGCTTCCCCACTTCCTATGTGCATCAACTCTAAGTACTAGATCATCACCTGTGCCCTGGAGGCTCATCAAATCAAAACTCACTGACTCAGTAACACTTAAGGCAGTCTTAGCCTGCACTTTATGAGAGATGACTGGTAACTTCCATCCTGACCCCAAGATGAGCGCACCAGAGGAAGGTCAACAAAGGGAAGAAAAGCCTGACAAGGAACTTGAGAGGACGTGGGAGACAAACCTTATCCACGTGATTTTCTCCAAACTGGTGAGATGAGACTCAGGGGACCCGGCCCAAGAAGCAGTGCCCTGCCCAGAAGGGCCTGGACAAGGTGCCTTATTGGGCCCAGGGAACTAACGGGTTGGCAGCAAGGTGGTGCACAGGCCGCAGGGACCAGAGGATCTGAGTCACTGCAAACCAGTTCTGCTAATACCAGCAACATGACCTTGGAAAAATCACTTGCACCTTAGATTCTTCAACAATAAAATGAGTATAGTGGTCATTTATGTCTAACTCAAGTTGTGAGGATCAAATGAGATAACAAGCATGGAAAAAAATCCCACTTGGTGTAGACTCTGGATACAACGCCCCTGGGATACAAGAAAGCAAGAATAAGGCCATTCACTGCAGCACAGGCACCAATAACATGAAATTTAAACAGCCAAATAGCCCTCAACAAGAGAACAGATAAATCTGTGGGGTCCTCCTGTAATGGAATACTACCTAGCCATTAAAGTGAGATACATGAATTAGTGTGGCACACATCTGAAAAAAAAACTAATAAAACATTGAGCCCAAATCTCAGTTGTGGAAGAATACATGTAGTACTAAATACATATAGCAGGTGTGTAAAATGTTAAAACTGCAAAACCCTACTGTAAGTGCTTCATGGATGCATAAACGTGGTAGAAATATAGACATCAAAAAGTGGGCCAGGTGTGGTGGCTGGCACCTTATAATCCTAGTACTTAGGGAGGCCAAGGCAGGAGGATCCCTTGAGCTCAGGAGTTCAAGACTAGACTGGGCAAAAGCAAGACCCTATCTCTACTAAAAACAGAAAAATTAGCCAGGCATCATGGTAGCCACCTATAATCCTCGCTACTTGGGAGGCTGAGGCAGGAGAAGCACCTGAACCCAGGAGTTTGCTGTGAGCTAGGCTGATGCCACACCACTCTAGCATGGGGCAACACAGTGAGTTCCTGTCTCAAAGAAAAAAAAGACATCAAAAAGCCAAATCACTCCCTATTCATTATTAAGCACTAGCCAAGTGTTGGCCAACACTAAGGGGGAGTTTCTAGTCAGTAACAGAAGGGCCTGAGAGGCCTGACCTATTACCTGTTTGGCTTCTTCAGAAACTCATCTAAGGTGGGGCCATCACGGCCCAAGGGGTCATCTGGCACCATGAAGAGATTTCCCGCAAAGGTGAAGGGCAGCAGGCTGGACCCAGGAGAGAAGTGGCACAGTCATAGAGAGCTCTGCACCCATCCATGCCCATGCCACCTAATGTCTCTGCAGGGTCTGAGCCCCACATCTCCTGGCAGGTGCTGGTAAGCACTGCTCCAAGGCCCCTCTCCCTGCCCCAACCTTCCCCCTGCCAGGGCTGCTAACATCCAAGGGGCAGGAATGGCCCAAGCCTCTGGGAAGCTGCCTTACCGATCTTTGACCAGCAGTTTCTTGGAATTATTCATCAGGATGTGAATCTGCTCATTGGTCACAATGATTCCATCTGTCTCCTCTGCCAGCTTTACCATGAACCTGTGGAAAGAGGGGCAGTCACTAAGACCAGTAATCAGTCCCTTACTTCCTGAATCCCCTGGGAAAATGAACTTGCAGCTTCCCCTGAAGTGTCCCAGACAAAAACACTGCCCTTCCTAGTCAGAGAGCCAGGATCCCAGCGCCCATCCCCTCTTCTATGCACTCATCACTGATGGCCCCCTGAGAAGGTGAACTCAGATGCACACACCCCTATTATATACATGGGTACACACACACAAAAACCCACACATTCGTTTACATTCATTCACACTTGCATATCTACTGCCTCAGTTTTTCCATCTTGCAAAGCAGAGATGCAATACCTACCCTGTATTGCTATGCAGATTAAACTGAATGAGGTGATGCAGGTAACTGTGTAGTTCAGTGCCTGCCACACAGCATACGCGCAAGTACTCCATTCTTCACCAATGCACAGCATTCATATACATGCCAAGACATACATACATATAAATATGTGCTAACATATACAAAACACATACCTGAATAAACAAATCCATTTTTCCAAGGATGACCTCTTCCCTAAAGAGGGCTGTGACCATAAGAGAAAGCAAAGACTACCTACTTTTCAGTATTCCTTCAAGATTCCCATTTGGGCTACCCCAAGCATGCTATTCCACAAGGGCCCGGCAGAGGGAGCTCTGCAGAAAAGCCATTTCCCCACAAACCCAGGCCTGAATTTAGAGGCACTTTAATTAATCTCCAAGGAGGGATGCCCAGCTTCCCTGCCCAGCCCTTCCCGGGCTTGAAGGCTGGGTGAGTGTCAGGTCTTGCGGAAAGTGAGAAAAACAGAACTTCTCCCTTCCCAGCATTGAGATGCCTAAACGAAGTTATTTAAGACTTCTATCTGCCAAGCATCCGCTCCAGCCCAGGACCAGTGACTGTGATAGGGCCTTCCCTGCCTGACGGCAGTCATAGGCTCCTGTGTGCACACCAGTCCTGCAGCCGCTCTTGGGAGTGAGTGCTTAGGACTGACAGGCAGACATTTGGGGTCTCGGTGGACCGAGCCTCTCCATTTCTGGAGCCCTATGAAGGACTGTTTCTACACACAGCCACACACATAGCTCCCCCCAGTGCTGGGGCTTCACAGGCAGAAAAGACTTAAGCAGTTCCTGGAGACATGAGCTTCAGCCCCAACTGGTACCCAAAACCCTAGGATACACTCACTCGAAGCATCAGAAGTCATCTGTGCTACTCAAATTCAAAGCAGTGGTGTCTGACAACAGGCCATGGGGAAAGACAATCTGTTAACTAAGGGAAATGGAGCTCCAGAGTCCCAAAATCAGCAACAACCCTGGGGCTTCAGTAGAGCCAAACTTGAGTTCTCTCCTTATTCGTATCCTTCCCACTCCCCAAGGAGGTCCCATGTCCCGTCCCACCCTTGCTGACAAGACCCTGCCCCCGCAACATGTTGGCCTCCATTTCCCCAGAGGAGATGGGGCAGGACTGCACTTGACACACAGGCCCAGCACACCCTCCTGCCCTGCGAAAGGAGGCTACACCCTGCACACCTGTAATCGTAGGTGGTGATCTTCTTGCCATTCTCCAGCTGGGAGGGGGTGATTGAAAGCATCTTAAGTGAGTGTAGCTTCGTCAGAAAGTGGCTCTCTGTGGTGAAAGGTAGATGACAGAGATGGTCAGAGGAAGGGGTTAAGTGGAAAAGGCCACAGTGGGTTGGCAGAGGGTCAGGTCAGCAAGGCTGGGAGAACACCTAGTGACCCTGCAAGGGCAGGGCAGGCAGCAGGCACCTCACCTCTCACCCTCCGGTTCTTCTTCAGCTGCCAGGTAGGTACAAACACAGTGACTTCTCGGTGTCCCCGGTTCCAGAAAAACTGCACAGCCATGGCAATGCCTCGGCAGGAGAAGAAGTGCTGGAGGCCGTGCCTGTGGAAATGTGAGAAAGGAATGGCCCTACTCCCCACCTCATCCCCAGCCAGCCTGGGACAGCAAACAGGCCATGCCAGAACCAGCTTCAGCACCAAGACACCAGCAATCCCCTTCTCCCTTCCCTCCATCCTCAGACATTCTGAGAGCACTTTCTGGGCATACGGCACTGCCAGACATTGCATCTGTGTGTGTGCGTGTGCACACATGTGTAGAGGCACTGAGGACAAAGGAGGAAGGCAGACCCCACACTCAAAGAGCTCAGTTTTGAGATTAAAGCAGACAAAAATTCACTGACCACTTACTGTGCGCTGGGAATGTGCTCAGCACAGATAATCATCACATGGCAGAGTATGTCATGCTAACACCCACATTCAGTAATGAGTTCCGCGCAGCCAGGGCAGTCTCTAAGCACCAGCACAGACAGAGAAAACTTCATACAGAAGCTCCATTTCCCTTAGGGGTCTGTGCTGGGCTTTGATGTATGGGCTAAAAGCTTACAAGCTGGCTGGGGAAGATCACAGGCCCCGGCAATAGACAGATCTGAATCCAAAGGCTAGCTGGGCCCCCTGCTGGTTCAGGAACCTGGGTAAGATTCCTCACCTCTAGGCCTGTTTCTACATCTATCAAATGGGAAAACAGAAAGTTGCCCTGGCGCTCAACATGGCCACTTCCCTCCTATGTATTCCCCATGTGACCCACATGAAGGTCAAGAAAGAATACCCACATCCCACCACCCAGGGACACCCTGCCCCAGCTCCCCAGCACCCCCACCCCACCCTGTGCCCATGGCTACTCACACCATGGCCACACTGCTGCCATCAATGACCACTCGCCGCAATCCCTGGTCTCCAGGTTCCCCAGACAGGTTCAACTCAAAGGGTGTATTCAAGGCCTCATGGTACCTCTGAAAGCTGGTCACTGTGCTGTTCACCTGTGGGTGGCGAGGCGATTGCCTCGGGGCCCCCTCCCAAGGAGCCCCCAGAAGCCCTTCCATCTGGAACTGGTGTTTACTGCTGAGGGCCATGGTGCTGCTGGGCTGAGGACCCTGCCTTCCTCCAGCCTCCCCGGGGCCCTTTGGGAAGGAGGCACTACCCCTTGATGAGGGCTGGACCTCACTTAGCAGTTTGGCTACATCCAAGGTTGCCCCTGCCTCTGTGGACCTCTTCTGAGCTGCAGGTGTTTTGGGAGCTCTGGAGGCTTTAGGGGTTGCAGACGCTTTGGGAGCAGCAGGTGCTTTGGGAGCTGTAGACCCTGTTTTAGCTGGAGATCCAGTTTGAGCTTTGGGTGTTTGGGTACCTGCAGGTGATGTTTTGGCTGCACGCATCTTCTGAGCTGTGGGAGTTTTTGGAGTCCTGGGCACCCCTTGATCTCCTGATGCCAGTTGACCCACAGCTACTTTTTGTGCTGTGGGCACCACTTGAGCTGCTGGCTTCATTGGAGCCGAAGGCACTTTGGGAGCCACGGGCTCTGTATGCACTACTGGCAACATCAGGGCTGTAGGCACTTTGTGAGCTGCAGGCAGCTCCTGAGTTGTGTGTGGGTTTTCAGCTTTGGACACTGCTGCAGCAACGGGCACTTTGAGAGTTTCAGGCACTGTTTGGGCTTCAGGTACTGAGTGAGCTGTCATGGGCCTCCCTTGCCCCATGGGAGGCTCTGGACAGGGTCTCTCTTTCAGTTCCTTACAATCTGTCTGCATACTTCCTTGATCCCCAGGCTCACCTCCAGCTTGTAGCTGTAGTGTAGAGGTCAAGGGTGGCCCTATCTGAGCAAGTCCTGGGCTAACTTTGTCCTTTACACCTGAACCCCCTGGGACCACCAATAAACTCATGACTTTTGAGGGGGACTCTGACCTAGTCGGGCAATTCTGCAGGGCTGCCTCTCCTCCCAGCACCCGATCAGGTCCACAAGCTGGGCTTCCCGCACTGGGCAGAGGAGCCAGCTCCTTCTGCTTCCACTCCAGATTTAAGGGCAAAGGATTCTGCCCTGGCAGCTTCAGCTGAATAGGACCCAGAGGTCTCTGCCAGAAGGGGAAACTAAAGCACGCCTGGGACAGGAGCCAGGCCAGGTGCAGAGAATGCAGCTCGTTGATCCTCCAGAAGGTTGCAGCAATAGTCCCTGGCCACAAGGGCCCAAAGGCTGCCCCGGGGGTCCAGACCTTCCAGGGGGGGCACACACCCAGGGCCGACACTGGAGTCTGGAAGGGAAGCTTATCTTCTACTCTCTGGATCTGCCTTTGCTGCAACAAGGCTTGTGTGTGGTTCCCAGAGTCCTGGTTGCTGGTGGCTTGCGCTGGCCCTTCCTCTTGAGTGCAGTCCGTATCATTCTGGTTGTTGGAACTGACCCTGGAGGAAGCCCAAGTTTGTTGAAAAGATGGGAAGGCCAGTTTGGTCCCAAACTACAACTCTTGCCTCTGGGTTGGGGAGCAAGGGTAGGGTCAGAGAAGCTAGACTCATTGTCCAGAACTTACCATACCAGCTGGCTTGCTGCCTCCTGCTGTGTGCTCTGGGCTGGGATCAGGGATGTGCTGGCTCCCAAGCTGGTTAATCTCTTTGACTTTTCTGGGCCCCTGTTCTGGAGGGTCCCCATCTCTAGGAAGGGCCCAGGACTCTCTCCCATGGACACAATGGCTGGGCCTTCCTTCTGTTGCTGGGGAGGACAGATCAGGACCTCCGGGTCGGAGTGGGTGTCAGAGATGCCAAAGTGACTGAGCCACTCAATGATGTCCTCCTTGCCTGCAGCATCTCGCACCAGGCTCAGCAGCAGCTCCTGAACTGCTGGGGGCAGCTGCAGCAGGTCTCCTGCATACTGGTCACCACGGATCCAGACCAGGGCCCCAAAGGCCCGGGTCACCTCGGCCTCCCAGATTCCCCGGGGGGTGAGCAGAGGGGCAGGGCCCCAGCGCAGACGCCCCACCAGCTCCTCCAGCCAGTTCTGGGTCATGATGAAAGACTCAGTCAGCCCACCCACCATCAGGGAGCCAGGGGGGCCAGGCACCAAGTAGGCCAGGGTGCTCCAGCAGAGGCAGTCCAGGAAGAGGCCCTGGGCCCCAAGGAAGGCACAGTGCAGGATCGGTGGGTAGCGAACCTCCTTCCATGTCTCCGGGCTGCACAGGCCCTTCAGGTACTCCTGGGCACAGCAGAGAGAACGCAGAGAAGCCAGCCCTTTAGGGGCCTGCCCCTGGCTCAGCCCACCCCACCCAGAAGGCCAGCCCCTCACTAAGCATGTGCCCTCCCATGAGCCCAGTGCACCACCCTCACCCCCCTGCCCAGCTGCTCTCTCGCTGGCCCTACCCCTTACACACCCATTTCTTTCCAAGGAACACTGACAAAATAAGAGGAGCCTGGGAGAAAGGAGGGAAAGGACTCGGGCTTGGAGTCCAGAGACCTGGTTCTAGCTCCAGCTTAACCACAGACGATTAGGTTAATTGTGGGCACTGTATCACCTGCTCAGTCTCATCACCTAAAAACTCAGGTTAAACTACTGCTACTTCTGCCGTCTAGACCTGCTCCTGCACTGTGAGTGGTGCAACAGCCAGTGGGAAGTGGCAGCACACTACTGAGTACCCAGGAGTTCATGTCACTTGGGCCCAGTTATCACACCCCACCCCATGCTTGCATTTCCCCATCTGCAAAATGGAAATGATAACAGTTTGTGCCTCATTAAGTCATGTGAAGCTTCAGTGGGTCAACACACAGGAAGCACTTAGGATGACTCCTGGTACTGCCTGTTCCCGTTCTGTAAGCTCAGTAGAGCTATGCCGCTTGCCCAGGGGCACAGAGCTAGAGGATGACTGAGCCAGGACAACAGCTCACAGCTCAGGTCTGTCTGAGCCTGAAACCAGAGCTTTTTGCACCTCTTCTAGCTGACTGCACAGTAATCCTGTGGGATTCTGGCTTAATCCCCCTCCAGAAGGTGTCTAGCACAACCTGTACCCGTTGCCCAGAGGGGACAGAGGAGATAAGCCACTGGGCCAGTGTCCAGGGGAACCCCACAGATACACACAATGGCTAACCAGAGGGAAGGCCTCTGCCTGTCTGGGCAGAACAAGACCTCAAGTTCACAGGCCTCACACTCACATTCTTTGGCAGTGGCAGGGATGGGAGAGATTTGGGTTCCTGTACTCTATGCCCAAATTTCACCAGGGTGGCCCTGTGAGTGCTCCCTCTTAATCAACCAAGCCATGTGGACTGCAGATGACATGTCCCTCCACATCCCATGTCTTTTTTTTTTTTTTTTTTTGAGACAGAGTCTCATTGCTTCTCAGCCTTTTGGCTAAGATCAAGTATGGACACAGAGTCTCATTATGTTGCCCTTGGTAGAGTGCTGTGGCATCACAGCTCACAGCAACCTCAAACTCTTGGGCTTAAGCGATTCTCTTGCCTCAGCCTCCCAAGTAGCTGGGACTACAGGCGCCCGCCACAACGCCCGGCTCTTTTTTTATTGTAGTTGTCACTGTTGTTTGGCAGGCCCAGGCTGGATTCAAACCCGCCAGCTCTGGTGTATGTGGCTGGCGCCCTAGCCGCTGAGCAATAGGCACCGAGCCCATATCCCATTTTTTTTTTTTTTTTGCTGTTTTTGGCCGGGGCTGGGTTTGAACCCGCCACCTCCAGCATATGGAGCCGGCGTCCTATCCCTTTGAGCCACAGGCACCGCCCCATCCCATGTCTTAAGTCATCCCTCTTCTTGCTTTCCCCTGACAGTTCCATTATGGAACAAAAACTCTCCTTTGGATCCCCAACAGCCACCCTTCCCTGCATGGGCCTATGCTTACCTCTTGCCACCTGGCCTAGGCCACAGACCTGCATCCCTTCCTCACTGGCCCTGCAATATACCCAGCTCTAACTCCTTTCAATCAGTCCCAAACCAGTGCAAACCCAATGGACATCCCCACCCAATCTCTCCTACCCAAACTTGAGCTGGTCTCCCCAATCCCCAGCCAGGGTGACTGTGACCATGTTAACTCTCACAGACGTTAACAAGTACTCCCCACCACACACACCCCACATCACATTAGCCTGGACAACAAAGCGAGACCCTCCATGTCTCTACAAAAACTTTTAAAATTAGCCATGCATAGTGGCCCACGCCTATAGTTCCAGCTACTTGGGAAGCTAGGATGACTTGAGCCCAGGAGCCCCGGAGTTCTAGGCTGCAGTTAAGGCACTCCAGCTTGGATGACAAAGGGTGACCTCATCTCAAAAAATAAAGAAGAAATGTGCCAGGGAAGAAGATTATCAGTGGTTTTCTTTTTCTTGCTGTAAAGAGCTTAGAATATTCATTTTCAGTTCATCAAATGATTGAAACAGTTGCTTGAACTGTTGAAACAGTTGCTTGATCAACTGTTTAATATTTTTAATTAAAAGATATATAGAAACTCAGAGAATATTGAAAAGAAAAATCTAAATTAATATTTATTGAGAGGTTGTGTGCCAGGGACACATTATGTCATTTATTCCTCCTTCACCCCTATAAGGAAATCACTATTATCCCCATGCTAGATGAGCAAGGCCACATGTCCAAGATCACACAGAAAGTAGGCTGGATACTCAGACATTCTCACTGCAAAGTCCTAGGTTTTAACTATGATGCTGTCTATACCGTAGAGTGGGAGAGGATAAGGAGACAACAGGCATTTACAGTCCTGAAAATACCTGGAAAAAGTTTTCTGTCCGAGGGCCACCCAAACATTTTTTTCCCAAGAGGAGAAAAAGTAAAGAAGAGGCAGGGACAACTAGATAGATGAACAGTAAAAGGCACAAAGAAAGAGGAGTGTATTGGTAAAAATATATTGCCAATGTCCCACAAGTCCTTTGTCAACTTTTAAATTAAATAAGCACATTAACACCAAGTATTCTGATACTGTTCTGTACTTGACAAGGTACCTTATTACTTAACACCTGACTCAGGAGTCTCCTTTCTCCTACATCAGTTATCACTCACTGTTTACTTTCCAGAGCCACCCCATTTACATGACAGAATATTCAAAAGGCTCAGAAAATGACAACAAGAAAGTCTGGAAGTGGGAGTGAAGGAGAACAGGAAAAAAAGGCCAAGTTCTTTGAGTAATACCCACGGGCCCAACCACCCTCAACACACACACACACACCCCACAGTACCTTCCTGCCTTCTGAAGGTTTATTCTCTAGGGAGTGAAAAACAGGTCTTAGGATTAGAGGTTGACACTTAAGAGTGTTAAGTATACAAAAAACATGGAGGAAGAATGGAGGGCCAAGTTATGGAAGTTGAACGGAGAGAAACTCATTCTTCCCACTCTAGCACCCAGACCCTGACCCTTTAGGCTGGAGAACAGAGGAATACAATCTAGAAAATCTGGCCAGCCCAAGAGCAAAGATCTAAAGGTGATGACATGTGCTCCTTAATAGACAGGACCCCCTAAATCTCTGGACAATTGAGCTGAAAAATCAACAAGTTTTGTCCACAGCCTCAGCTTCCAATCATCTTTTTTCCCAAAAGGAGAACAATGGGAATGATTAACCAGCCTGGGGGACCAGGCACCGGGTAGGCCAGGGTGCTTTAGCAGGTAGGCCCTAGAAGGCCTGGACCCCTGGCCAGGGGCTATTGCTGCAACCTCTTTTACTTTTTTTTTTTTTTTTTTTTAGACAGTGTCTCACTTTGTTGCCCGAAGTAGATTGCCAAAGCAGCACAGCTCACAGCAACCGTAAACTCTTGGGCTTAAGTGATTCTCTCGCCTCAAGTAGCTGAGACTACAGGTGCCTGCTACAACACCCAGCTATTTTTAGAGATGAAGTCTCACTATGGCTCAGGCTGGTCTTGAACTAGTGAGCTCTGGTAATCCACCCACATTGGCCTCCCAGAGTACTAGGATTATAGGCATGAGCCACTTTGCCCAGCCTTTGTCTTTCCTTCTTTTTTTTTTTTTTTTGTAGAGACAGAGTCTCACTTTACCGCCCTCAGTGGAGTGCCGTGATGTCACAGGACTCACAGCAACCTCCAGCTATTGGGCTTCCGTGATTCTCCTGCCTCAGCCTCCCGAGCAGATGGGACTACAGGCGCCCACCACAACGCCCGGCTATTTTTTTGTTGCAGTTTGGCCGGGGCTGGGTTTGAACCCGTCACCCTCGGTATATGGGGCCGGCGCCCTACTCACTGAGCCACAGGCGCCACCCTTGTCTTTCCTTCTTAATCATGCAAGGCATATGAAAAGAACTTGTAATGTAAAGCACAGAGACCAAAAGGGCAACCTGAAAGAAGAAAAACACGCAGGGAGAAGAAAACTTCAAAAAGTTTACTGTCAGGGCAGCACCTGTGGCTCAAAGGAGTAGGGCACTAGCCCCATATGCCAGATGTGGCAGGTTCAAACCCAACCCCGGCCAAAAACTGCAAAAAAAAAAGTTTTCTGTCATTACTCTCCTCAAACAGGTAACAGAGAATGTAGTACACACTAAACACCAAGTAGGACATTATTTTTAAGAAGAGAACAGGGTTGGCGCCTGTAACTCAGTGACCAGCCACATACACCAGGGCCAGCGAATTCGAACCAGCCAGGGGCCTGCCAAACAACAATGACAACTACAACAACAACAACAACAACAACAACAACAAAAATAGCCAGGCGCTGTGATGGGCGCCTGTAGTCCCAGCTACTTGGGAGGCTGAGGCAAGAGAATTGCTTGAGCCCAAGAGTTTGAGGTTGCTGTGAGCTGGGACGCCATGGCAGTCTACCAAGGGTGGCATAGTGAGACTCTGTCTCAAAAAAGAAAAATAAGAAGAGAACAGAAAACATAAGTGACCTTTAGACATTAAAAATATGATGGCAGAAATGAAAGACACAAGAAAAAGTTTGGAAGATAGAGTTGAAAATATCTTCAGAACGCAAAGCAAAAAGTCATAGCTGGAAAATAGGAGGAAAAAAAATAAGAAAAGTAGAGACTTTTCAGAAAATTCACCATCTTAATAAGAGTTCCAGGAGAAAAAGCACAGGACAAAATAGCTCCCCCCAATTTCCTGGATCAGAAGAACATAAAGGGCCAGGTAGAAAGGCCCACTGAGACCGAGAGCACCTGGCAGTGGACGACAGCAGATCCAGACCCAAGCAAAGGGGGCCTCAGGGAGACCTCAGAGCGTTGGGCAAAGCTACAAACTTCCAGGGAGAAAAAATATTTCAAAGAACCAGAGACCAGAAGAGCTTCAGACTTCTCAAAAGCAAGATGCCAATGGAATAGTGCCTTGACATTTCTGGAGGAAGGCTCTCTAAGCTGGCTGACTTGGAACAACCAGAGATGTTGCTACTGAATTCTACAGTGACTGAACTGGAGTGCTCGCCAAGAGCTCAGAGCCATCAGAATCAAAAGGTGCTGGGCAATTGCTCTTTGGTACACCTGGTGTCTTTTGCCTGGGATAACTGTAACTCCTGCTTGGATCCAGCAGGAAGTCAGTCCTGGTCTGGCCCTCTGATGCTTCCGAGGTTAGGCCAGGAGAGCCAGGAGGACTTCCAGCACTTCCAGCGCTTCAGCAGAAGTACTTCCAAATGGGGATTTCAGGTCCACAGAATCGGTTTTAATTTGGTTACATGGATAGCAGGAAACAGGAGCACTTTCAGAAGGACTTGTGTCACTTTTAGCAACCATGTTGTGCAGCCCTGAAGAATAGTAGGACAAGGTAGGGCTGGGAGAGGGTCTGTTACCAGGACCCCCTATGCAAGGAGAGATGATGTGACTGGTAGACAAAGGCTTTGTGCTTTGGGGCGGGGCGTTCAGGAGCCGGCATTCTTCCCTGATGGCTTCAGATTTGGGAGGCACTGGAGGTGGAGGTAGGACAGTATCTGAAGACATCACTGCTGCTCCAAGAATTCCAGGGACAGAAAGAAGTTGCACATTTGGATGGGTCAGAACCTCTAAACTGACCACATCTATTCATCTCACTCAGGGAGCGAGTGAGAGGCTGATGGCTGGGCTTGCCTTCCTCCAGCCACAGCTCTTCATAAGAAAGTTCTGACTTCCGGTTCAGCGCCTGTGGCTCAAACAGCTAAGGCGCCAGCCACATACACCTGAGCTGGCGGGTTCCAATCGAGCCTGGACCCACCAAACAATGATGGCTGCAACCAAAAAATAGCCAGGCATTGTGGTGGGCACCTGTAGTCCCAGTTACTTGGGAGGCAGAGACAGGCGAATCACTTGAGCCCAGGAGCTGGAGGTTGCTGTGAGCTATGATGCTACAGCACTCTACCAGGGTGACAGCTTGAGGCTCTGTCTCAAAAAGAAAGAAAGAAAGTTCTGACTTCCCTGGGATACCTGCTGATTCTTCACTAGCTTTGGGAAAAAGGTAGTCACTCCCACTATAGAGTCCTGATAGGGCAGGATGTCAGAAAGAAAAGAAGCCCACTCTCCCCTTAGGTCCTTGAAGTCCAGGTTAACCTCGCTGTTGCCGTGGAGATTGTTGCTATACACACAGACTGACAGCCAGTGAAAGGACTGGTGAGCATAGCTGAGGGAGTGGGGCACATGGTTGTGACCAGAGCACTGGCCCTTCTTGGGACTCTTGCAGTCCTCATTCCAGTCAGTTTTCATGTCCTGGACAGCCCGTGAATACTCACCGATATCAAACTGTTCTTAGCAGATATGCAGCCAGTGATAGACCAGGGTTTTGAGCCATCTCTCCCCCTTCACCAGATGTTCTCAGAGGCCGAACTTGGAGACAGTCAAGTGCAAAGGAAAGTTCATGGGGAGGATCTTGTTGTTCTGGAGCATGCAGCAAACCTCCACCATCTTGGTCTGGATGTTCACAAACTTGTAGTGGTGCCCCTTGAGGATAAAGTGGAGGTTGTACAGGTTCCTGGGTGACTCGGAACAGTCACATTCATAGGAAGCCTAGTTTTCTCCACAGTGCTAAGGATGGCGTGTTCAGCCTCCTGCATCTGAGGCTCCAGGGGACTTCATGTGCTGAATCTGCCCTTGCACTGGGATGGAAGGCTGATGCTTTCATTGATCTGGTGATTCATGCAGATGAGGCATGGCATTTTGCCTTTTCCCAGCTTGCTCATGGACTGAGCTTCCCAATCTTTATGAAGATTGTGTTCAGTTGTGACTTTTCCTTGAAAGTATTTGCATAAAGGATTTCTATCTACCCCTATTAGAGTGAGTTCATCCCCCAGTACACACGGTAATGTTATAAACTAAAATATGGAATGCTTCACGAATTTGCGTGTCATCTTTGCTCTGGGGCCATGCTAATCTTCTCTGTATCATTCCAATTTTAGTATATGCGCTGCCAAAGCAAGCACTCAACAAATCATTATTGACTATGAGCCAGGCAGTGTTTTAGGATGACTGTTGTTATCACAGAGGGCAACTAGTTCAGACTGTAGAGTATGACCCAAGACATGAGCACATTGAAAGTCGTCATTAGTGTAACCTTTTGCACCATCTTTTTAACTTGACAAAACTACTGATGGATGTGCTCCATCAACCCAAGAAAGGGAAAAACACGTGGACCAGGAAGCAAGGTATTTAGCCCAGGAAAAAGGCAATGGATGCCAAGAATGACAGCAAACTGAAGTCTCTGGATGATAGCTGTGCCAGCCTGGAAAGCAACTGACCAGACAGAAAAAGGATGTCTCCAAGAACAAATTTGGAACCCAAAGAACACCTTAATCTGACAGCTTGGCCTTGTAGAAAACTACTGAGAAACTGGCAGTTGTAAGAATCAGCAATAGGTAAAAAGAAAAATAGGCGAATTGAAAAACAAGTTCTTAATCTCAGAGAAACCAAAAAATAAGAAAGAAAATAAAATCACAGTACATTTTTTTTTCTTTTTTTTTTTTGTAGTTGTCATTCTTGTTTTGGCAGGCCTGGCAGGCCTGGCACCTTAGCCACTGAGCTGCAGGTGCTGAACCTGTGTTGGGTTTCTATTTTTGTATTTAATGGAGCTTTCTTAGAATGCATATTTGAAATCCTTTTATCAGTCATTTCAATATTTTGTATTGGTTTTCCATTGGTATAGAGTTATTGTTTTCCTTTGGGGGTGTCCTTTCACTCTGATTTTTCACATATCCAGAGATCTTTCATTGTTCTCTCCTTATCTGGAATAGCTTTTGCTTCTTATTTTTGGATTTTCTTTTTTTAAGGAACTCAGTTTTAAAGTTTTTCTGAGGTTCTATTGGCCAAGAAGGGGTCTGTTCTGTCAGTGAAGATTTAGGATTTTATTTTTGTTTGTACTGTTATGAACATCATGTTAAAATTAGTGAACTGATAGGGATACTTTTTTTTTTTTTTTTTAAGACAGAGTCTCACTCTGTTGCCCTGGGTAGAGGGCTAGGGTACGTTTCAATGCTTAGATATGATTAAATACACAGGCATAATGAAGCAAAACCAAAATAGATTTAAGAGAAATTGAAATATAACTTGGGAAGAAGGAGGGAACTAAATGGAAAGTAAAAAGGATAACATCTAGAACAGCGGTTCTCAACCTGTGGGTCGCAACCCACAGGAACTGTATTAAAGGCTTGTGGCATTAGGAAGGTTGAGAACCACTGACCTAGAATTAAGTAATCAAAAGATAACAGTATTTGCATTTTTTTAAGAAATCTGGAGCTGGGTAAATATCTGAGCAAATATTGTTTGTGAGAAAGGGTAGAACCACAAACATTTTTAAGATTTATTGGACTTTTAAAATGTGTATTACAGCCAGGTGGGGTGGCTCAAGTCTATAATCCTAGCACTCTGGAAGGCTGGAGTTGGTGAACTCAGGAGTTCGGGATCAGCCTGAGCAAAAATGAGACCCCATCTCTACCAAAAATAGAAAAACTAGTCAGCCATGGTGGCAGGCACCTGTCGTCGCAGTTACTTGAGAGGCTAAGAGAAGCCCTTGAGCCCAGGAGTTTGAGGTTGCTGTGAGCTCTGACTCCGCAGCGCTCTACCCAAGGCATCAGAGTAAGACTCTGTCTCAAAAAATAAATAAATAAATAAATAAATAAATAAAGTGGGCTGGGCGTGATGGCTCATGCCTGTAATCCTTGAACTCTGGGAGGCCAAGGCAGGTAGACTGCCTGAGCTCACAGGTTCTAGATTAGCCCGAGCCAGAGCAAGACCCCGTCTCTAAAAATACCCGGGTGTTGTGGCAAGTACCTATAGTCCGAGCTACTCAGGAGGCTGAGACAAGAGAATAGCTTGAGCCCAAGAGTTTGAGGTTGCTGTGAGCTATAACACCACAGTACTCTACTAGGGGCAACCAAGTGAGATTTTGTCTCAAAAAAAAAAAAAAAAAAAAAGTGTATTACTTTGATAAAAGAAAATTTAAGTTTAAGAAGAAAGGATTAGGTGCCCATAACACAATTAGGTATACTAGTGAATGTTTTACAATTAGGCCAGGGTAGGGATAGCTTTGTTTTGTAGCATTTGCCAATTTCTATAGTGTAAATCCCTCTACGGTGGCTGTAAATACTCTTCCATTGGCTGACAAAATTCCTGAAATTTTAACAGTAGGTCAATGGGAGCCAGTTCCAGCACTCCCCTGACCATAGCCAACTCCCACAGTACTGCACGCAGTTAGAGCACAGCAAGGCCAAGGACAGATAAGACTTCCATCTGACAGCCAAGCCAGAAGGCAGCAAGCCATCCCCTGTCCTAGAGCTCCAGAAACCAGGCTCCAGACGTCACCCTCTCGCACTGCCACTGCTTTTGCAGTCCTCATCACCTCCTTCCAGCATCCCCCCAAAAGAGAGAAGTCAACAGGTCACCTCTCCTCTCTGCCACCCACTCCATCCTCAAATCATTGCCAAGGAGGTCAGAAGGGCTAAGCAGGGCTTGCCCTTGGGCTCTTCTGGTCATTATTAAAACCCTTTTCTCCACTTGCTGGTTTCACCTCAAAGAGGTTTTATTTTGTTGTCTGGGAATGTGATTTACAACATGTCTTCAGTATTTTGTTAAATTCCCCCCTACATGCACACAAAAAGGCAATTTAAAAGTACTCAAGTTTTACAGAGATGTTCTGGAAAATTAACCAGGCTGTGTAGCAAACACACCCAGGCCCTTCTCCAGAGGATCCAGTATCTTTCTTGACCTCTCCTCCCCTCAGGCTCAAACAAGCCACCCCCACTCTCAGCCTTGCCTCATCCTGCAACCTCCAAGTCTCCCAGAGTCCTCTCCACCAGCTATGTACAGTAAGCCATTATCAGAGTACACGATTCTGTGTCCCTGCAGCCGGGACCGGGGTCAGCCACACCACCTCTATATGGAAACCGCAAGACATCCCTACACTTGGCATATGTTCATGTTTCAGGCTGCTGGACTTTAGAGAGCACTGGATCCAAGCCTTTTATATTACAAACAGGGTGACCAAGACTCAGAAAGAGAAAAGGACTTGCTCAAAGCTATACTTGTAGTTATTAACAAGTATAGCTTTAACTAAATTATTAAGCTTAGTAGCTGTCCACATTTTGCAAAAGTAGTTTAGCATGCATTATTTCAGCTGACTCTCACAACCCCTTTGTGAAGTGGGTATTATTATATTCTATTTTGTAGATGAGGAAAGAGCCTCAAGACAGGGTAAATTATTTGTCCCAGGTCACCCAGTTAGAAGGTAGCAAACCTCAATCTCAAACTCTAGCCCAGCCATAAATTGATGAGAGTACATCAAACCCAGATCCCCTAACCACAGGAACAAACCTATACTTCCTTCCCAGTTCTCCTGCTCTAAATCACCAACAATCTTCTCTCTGCCCATTCTGAGAAATAATGGAGGAAGGTACCCAGAATACGCTCACACTAGGTTCCTACTTTCAATAGTGCTTTTCCCAAGGGGAAGACAGAAGGGTATGGGAGGACAGGAGTGGGAACTGGGGAGCCACTGGTTTCATTAACAGGGCCTGGAGTGGAAGCCTGGGATGTAGGGATGAGAGGATGTGTGGCCTGAAGCGGCCTGAAACACCCTGAAGCAGCAATCCAGGATTTAAGCAAGGAGCAGGAGAACAGAGCATCTCAGAAAGTGCCAGTCCCATAAAAAGGTGAGCTTCTGTGTTTCACAGTAACAACAAGGTTGAGAACCCAAGAGGCTACTCTTGTTTTTTTGTTGTTTTTGTTTGTTTGTTTGTTTGAGAAAGAGTCTCACTTAATTACCCAAGAGTGCCATTGCATCTTAGCTCACTCACAGCAACCTCAAACTCTTGGGTTCAAGTGATCCTCCTGCCTAGGCCTCCCAAGTAGCTGGGACTACAGGAACCCGCCACAATGCCCAGCTATTTTTTAGAAACCGGGTCTCGCTCTGGCTCAGGCTGGTCTCAAACATGTGAGCTCAGGTAATCCACCCATCTTGGCTTCCCAAGTGCTAGGAATACAGGCATGAGCCACCGAGGCTCCTCTTATTAACCTCCCTCATCCTAGCTTCTGAATCTTCTTACTCTTGGGGCTCCTACACACATCTTTTCTCTGGGCAGATACCCCTTCCCTCACCCAGTACCTCTGTCAGAATTGGAAAAACTGCTGATGAAACAGCTCAACAGAGGGGCTGAAGGAGGAACTTCAAGTCTGCCCACAGGGGCCTGAGTACCAAGTCTATCCCACCTGTGGCCTTGATTGATTATGATATTGGCATAGACCCAGATGTGGAAGGTGTGTGCGTTCAGGGCAAGGTGGTCTGAGGCAGAAGAAAGCTGTGGCCTTTCTATCAGGAAGAGATAAGATAAAGGAATCTTAGAAAAGAGGTAGGCCTTGAGGGGCAGGGGAACCATGGGAGGCCCAAGTGGAGAAGCTTGTGGGAGAAGCCAGGAAGAACATAGTAAGAGAGGCCTGCAGTGACCTGGCCTGTTCATTGTCCAGCCCCACAGAGCAGGCCTTTTCATCTGAAACCCCACAGTCCTCCTCCCAGATCCCCACCCATCTCCCAGGGCTGGTGCCTTTCAGAGCAGCTGCACCCCTCCCTGTAAGAGGCTGCCTGAGGCATCAAGAGTGTGCAGCAGGGAGCAGGTGGTTTTCCTTCCCCCCACTCACACCCTTACCTCAGCCTGAGCACACAGGTGGCGCCCTTACCCTCTCTGGTCCCCAGTGCCTCATCCATAAAATGTCAAAATTGCTCTAGAAGCATTCCTAAGGGCCCTTCCTGTCCTAACTCTCAGAGGCTCCAAGGGGCAGCCAGGATTTAAGGAGACGGAGGACCTGGGCCTTCCAGAGTCTTGGTGGAGAACAAAGAGGTGTGCTGCAGGCCACAGAAGTGCAAGGCCTTAAGTTGATCCCCAGACAGAAAAGTAAAGCTGTGGGTGCTGTGGCGCTGGCCATAGTAGGCTGATGAGGGGACCCACACTGAGGAGGCTCTCTCAGAGAACTTGAGGGACAGAGGTGACAAGCAAAAGAGGGGTAGGGCAGAAAAGAAAGAAGAAACCAAAGGGAAAGAGGAGGTAGGGAAGGGAAGAAGCCCAGCCAGCAGCTCCTGAGAGGCAGGAGGAAAGCCCAGTACCTGTCACCGCCGGGTGGGGGGTGGAGGGGAACAGCGGGGGGCCTCTAGCGACTGCCTTCTCCTCCCCCACCCCCCGCAGGAGAGCGATAAATCTGACTAGAAGGGTTGGGTGGGGGTGGGTAGAGGCTGTTTACCTTGGCTTTGCCCGTGTTCTCCCGGGGCCCCTCGAGCTGCAGCCAGAAGTAGGGGGTGTCCGGGCGGCTCTGGAAGGCATTCAGCTTGACCCTGAAGATGCGCTGCACTTGCAGCCGCTGTCGCTGCACCCGAGGCTTCGATTTTGTCTGCACCATGAACCATTCCTGAGCCGGGGGGTCGCCCCCAGAGAGGAGCATAGCTGCCCCGCCCGCCCCTGGAAGGAAGGAGACGACAGAGTCACCGGGTCCCAGCGCAGGAGGCGCCCCAGCCCCCAGTCGCGGAGCCCAAGCCACGCCCCCTCTTCCCTGCGGCGCTCCCCGGTCACGGTCCCCTTCCTCCAGGCTCCAGACCCACCCGCCGCCAATCAGGCCCCTGCTCTTCCGAGCTTGGTCCCTTTCGGCGGCGACTCCGGTACAAGCTCTTCCAGCCAGGGGTTGTAGCTAGGGGTGGGACGGTCGAGCTCCCGCCGCCCTTCCCTCCGCCCCCAGACTTCCCCAGCCACCGCTCTGCCAGCCCCTCCAGGACAAACTCTTTCTCCGTCTGCTGCGTAGCTTAAAGGGGCGCGGGAGGCGGAGGGAGGGGGGAGGAAAGGGTGGGAAGGGTCCTGGAAACCTTTGCCTTCCACCCAAGTTCTGGGCCCAGAGCCAGCATCCAGGGGTCAAAGTTAATTTCCTTCCACGTTCCCCTTTCCCTGGTGGGAGGAAGAAGGAGCAGAGGACTAGTTTCAGGGGCCCTCTCTTGAGTTTTGGTACAGGACTTTTCTTCCTTCAGCGCCTCACTGCCTCGCAGACGTCCCCAGAGATCGGAGACCTCAGCCACTCCTTCCCTGTAAGGAAAGGGTTACGGTAGAGCAGGGTGGGAAGCCTGGGGAGGCTGGGGCCTGAGGAAACTCTGGGCTGGAGACCAAGCAGGAAGGAAAGGGTAGCAGCACTGACTCCCCACCCCCCCCTCCCACACACACACACACAAGTCTGGGGACGGCCTGGGGCTGGCTGGCAGCCCAGACCCTCCTGAAGCCCCCCAGGGCTGGAGGGGCTGGGAGAGCCGCCAGAGTTTTCAGACTTAGGTTGTTTACGAAAGCTCTTTTTAACAAGTTTGAGTTAAGATGTAAGGGGAAGGATAAGAGTAAGAGGGGGGGGGGGTGTAACATGACCTCAGAGGTCTCCTTCAACCCTTGACCCTCAGCCAGCTGATTGGCCCCAGAGGCCTGGGACTAGCCCTGGGCTGGGAGGTCACCTCCCACACCCAGGCCCTGCAGACAACCTCAGCACAAAGAACACCTTATACAGCTCTGACTGAACACTTATACAGCTCCCAGGACTAAACAGAACCTAGCTCTGTAGAGGTCAGGGTCTGTGTCCTGTGCCTCCATAACCTGATTTCCAAACTATAACTGAGAGCCACAGTCTGACAGGCATAAGTGTACCTGTGGGGACAAAAGGCAGTAGATGTTAAACGAGGCCTGCCCTGGAACATCTGGGCCATTCATTGTAGGGTTTGTGTGTAGGCAAGAGGCCAGGAGCACCCCACTGCAGGAAAGAAGCCCAGCTTGGTGGGAGCTCACACTACTCTTAGTCTGGACTGTACTCACCTGATCACACACCGCCACCCTTTTCCCTGGACTGGAATCCAGAAAAGGAAACCTGGACCTGCCTTACCTCTGACTCCAAAGCCTTCTGCTGCACCCTGACTGACCTAGCCCTGCCCTCTACAGTGCCTGGGTGCAGAAGACTCTCAGGCTGAATATTCATTCACTTCTCCACACTTTGCACCACTAACTACTCTCACTTTATCAAAAGAGGCTTCTGCCTTATTATGCTTCACTTTCTCCTCCAAGGCAAGGTGACCCCACACACCCCTGTTCCCTCTGGCTTCCCATGAAGGAAGATTTAACTCTTCTTGCCCTCTTCCAACTGACTGGACCCCAAGCACATGGCCATCTTCAAAGGAGACTCCTGTGTTTAATGCTGTCTTTGAAGAGGCCATGTGGGGGTGTGTGAAAGGTCAAGCTTAGGAATCAGGTTCTTCAATTTATTTAGACTCTTATGCCCCTATTTCCTTAGCTCACAAAAATGGGGATTGGAATACCTATAGCACAGGTGGTAAATCAGACCACACAGGTAAAGCACCTGGCACAGATTAGATGTTCAACACATGTTGATTCCTTCTCCCCATGTTGTCTCTTCTACACCTCAGTTCTGGCCAGTGTGTCAGCATATCTTCCCAGAGAGCCTATCCTTCTCTCCTCTTCCTTCCTACTGACCTCTGCCCTGCCTCCTGCCTCTCCTGGATGCAGGAGATTCGGTTAGATAGCCTGTTTTTCTCCTAAGTTTTGCCAGTAATGAGTTGTATACTCTTAAACAAGTTGCTAAGTCTCTTGACCTTTCTAGGCATCCAAATCTAAATTCATTCATTGGATCAAATTCATTTGCTCATTCAGCAAATTCAACATGTATTTATTGAGTATCTACTATGAGCCAGGCCCTGGGAGTACCATTGGCTAAAACAGCCCTGTACTCATGGACTATAAAGAAAGAAAATGAATAGGAGTGTAGTTCATGGAATGATCAATGCTCTCCTGTAAATATGACAAGGCGGGGTGATCGAGAGTGCCTTGATGGGCCCTCTTTGTCGAGGTGATATTTCAACCAAAGGGAGGGCAGGAACATGGGCACTGAGATGGCAACAAGCTAAGCTCTTAATAATTCTCAATCCAAGTCTCCAGCTCAAATACATTCATTAATTTAGTACTAGATTAAAACTTGTTTGTGTGTGAGGTCTTCTGCAACCTGGCCCAGATTAAAACTTGTTTGTGTGTGAAGTCTTCTGCAACCTGGCCCAAATCTACCTTCCCAACCTTGTATAAAAGGATCCCAGCTCAGGTGTACAGAGAATCAGATAGGTCTAGGCATGTCTGGCAACAGGGGCGCACATGCTGCCAGAAGTCTGTTTGCATGAGGAATAAGAAGTCTCCAAGAAGAGAGTTCATCTTGATGAAAGAAAGGGCCCGCCCTGTGAGCTTGACAGAGTAATAGATCCTTATCCCTCCCAGCCTCCCAAGGGAGAGGCAGTTCTGTCACT
Organism: Loris lydekkerianus; assembly: GCA_963574355.1. Lineage (NCBI taxonomy): Eukaryota > Metazoa > Chordata > Mammalia > Primates > Lorisidae > Loris > Loris lydekkerianus. The sequence goes on along the minus strand of CAUYPK010026010.1, from coordinate 6,370 downwards.
CAAATCCAGATCCAGATCCACACCTACTCAAGTTCTTGAGGATGGGGTAAAGAGCAGTGGGACCTAGGCAGCCCTGCTTTGGGACCTTTGTATTGGAGTAACACAGAGAAGACTTTCTTGACTTTGCTACAGTCCCTGCACAGCTTTCATTCCCAGAGGGCTCCCATCAGAGCATAAGTGCCTTCCCAGAGGCACATGGAATGGTCAAGACGTAGGTGGTTCCAAATGAGCAAGTGGAAGTAAGAGCCAAGAAAACCAGAGATACCCCTCTGTGTGTCACTCCATGTCGTGGGCCCCCAGCATGGTGAGGATCTCAGTAGAAGGCACATGGTACTCTCAGAGGTGATGACTGAAGGAAGTTGAAAGAATGACTCTTTTATGGGGACATGGGCAGGGTTAAGAAAAACCAGTAAGAGACTCCTGAGGTACTCTGGGGCTAGTATCAGGGGGAAGCCGTTACCATCAGGGGGCAAGAGCTGGAGCTATAGGAAAGGCCCCAAGATGGAGCAGTGGGCCTAGGTGAAGAGCACAGCTGGCACAGCCCGCAGCCCAGCAGTCCCAGTTCCTGCTAATACCTAGCATTGGCTACACCCAGCCAGAAGCCAGAGGGCACAGCTGCTGGGTTGAGGCAGGCCTCTGAGGTCAGCCTCCTGAGCACAGGGCAGGGTGGAGAAGGGTGAAGAGTGCAGAGAGAACATTCAGCATGCTCCTTCACTGCTTAGCTTCCATAGCTGGGGAGGCCCAATGAAATGGAATTATACCAATTTCCCCTCCTCTTTCCCTCACAGACACTATCTTAGGAACAGAGGTAAATATCCCATTCAGAACACAAGGTTTAAAGACTGGGTTCAAATCCCATCACTGTATCAATTCCTAGGCTGCTTAAAGTAACAGAAATGTATTCTTTCACAGTTCTAAAGGCTACAGGTCCAAAAATCAAAACATATTTTAAAGCTACTGTGAATAACTTGCACAAGAAGAGATAAAGTATTCAACAGAACAGATAAAATCTAGAATAAGACCAACTATATACTGAAATTTAGTATATGACAAAGATAACCTTTGAATCAGAGGAGTTAAGATATATTTTTCTTTTCTTTCTTTCTTTCTTTCTTTCTTTCTTTCTTTTTTTTTTTTTTTTTTGAGGCATGGTCTCACTCTACCACCCTGGGTGGAGTGTCATGGCATCATAGCTCATAGCAACCTCAGACTCATGAGCTCAAGCGATCCTCTTGCCTTAGCCTCCAGAGTAGCTGGGACTATAGGTGTTTGCCGCAACACCTGGCTATTTTTAGAAACGGGGTCTCACTCCTGCTCAGGCTGGTCTTGAACTCCTGAGCTCAGGCAATTCATCCACTTTGGCCTCCCAGAGAGCTAGGATGACAGGCGTGAGCCACTGCACCTAGCAAGATGCATTTTTTAATAAATGATCTTGGGACAATAGGGTGGCCTTCTGAGATAAAATAAAATATATATACACCTAGCACCACACACCGAAACAAATTCCTGAAGGATCAAATACATAAATACTAAAAATTAAATCATAAATCTACTAAAACAAACCATGAGAGAATTTTTGTATTATTATATGTGGGAGACTCAGGCCTTTCTAAGAATGACATCATATCAGAAGTCATTTAAAAACTATTTAGGGGGGCTCGGTGCCCATAGCACAGTGGTTACAGTGCCAGCCACATACACCGAGGTGAGGTTGCTAAAACAACAATGACAACTATAACAAAAAAGTAGCTGGGCATTGTGGCGGGCACCTGTAGTCCTAGCTGCCTGGCAGGCTGATGCAAGAGAATAGCTTAAGCCCAAGAATTGGAGGTTCTTGTGAGCTATGACACCACAGCACTCTACCAAGGGGGACATAGTGAGACTCTGTCTCAAAAAAAAAAAAAAAAAACTATTTAGGGCCAGGCACAGTGGCTGGCACCTGTAATCCTAGCACTCTGGGAGGCTGAGGTGGGTGGATTGCCCTGAGCTTACAGCCCAAACTAAAGTGAAGCTAAACTGAAGGAGGTTTAAAGAATGAATCTTTTTATGTGGACATGGGCAGAATTAAGAAAAAGCAATAAGAGACTCATGAGGTACTCTGGGGCTAGTATCAGTGGGAAGCTGTTACCATCAGGGGCCAAGAGATGAAGCTATAGGTGGCTAAAAATAGCCAGGTGTGGCAGGTGCCGGTAGTCCCAGCTATTCAAGAAGCTGAGACAAGAGAATCGCTTGTGCCCAAGAGTGGGAGGTTGCTGTGAGCTATGACACTACAGCACTCTACTGGGGGTGACAAAGTAAGACTCTGTCTCAAAAAAAAAAAAAAATTTAAAAAGGTAAAACTATTTAATACATTTATCTATATATTTTGGTGGAGGGAGGGTAATGGGTGGGGCCACATCTACGGTGCATCTTAGAATGGGTACAGGTGATTGCATTAATGTACACAGCTATGATTTAACAATGAAAAATAAAAAAAAATTTATCTATATAAATATAGAGGGTTTTCTTTTTTCTCATGGGGACACAAACGTTGTAAGTCAATAGACAAATGAAAAGCTGCCAATTATACTGCAAACCAAGGACTAATTTCCTTAATATTTAAACAGCTCTTACAAATCAATAAGAAAAAGACTAATCAAATAGAAAAAGGGACAAAGGATGTAAAAAGTCCACAAAAAAGGAACTGTACATGTTCTTAAAATATAAAAGAATGCTCCACTTCGCTCTTAATAATAGAAATGCAAATTAAAACTACAGCAAAATACTATTTTTAACCAACAGAGTGGAAAAATCAGCAATGTTTGCTAACACACAGTCTGGCTCACTCTTCTTACTCATACTCTGCTTTCAGGTTCTCAGAACCTCCAAGACAGGAAATTGATGATACCTATCAAAATTTTAATTAACAATACTCTGTGACCCAGCAATTGCTATTCTAAGAATTTATTTTACAGATACATTCCCAGAAATTCTAAAAATGCATCTGAGCAAAGATATTCTTTACAGCACCATTTGTTGTGGTAGATTGGAAATAATCTAAATGTGGATGTTCAGACAATGGAATGCTATCATTTTAAAAAGGGAGTGGTAGAATTAGGCACCTATTTGTCCTAATATGGAACTATTTCTATGACATATAAAGGTGCACTTGATGGCGCCAAGTACAAGGAAGGAGAGCTGGAGGGAACTATCCTGCTGCCAGCTGCCCTGTTCACCATCCGGCACCCACACCACAATGTACCATCAGAGTGTCACTAAGGCAGCCAAAGTTTCAGGGCCCCTCTCTTGTGCAAGCTGCTGCCAGGAGCCTGGGAGGGGCCCCAGCAGTGTGTTCACACAGTCCTGTGTTTTTATAAAATTTGCAAAATATATTTCAACCACAGTTGTTTAAGACCACTGTGACTTTCTCTTTTAGCTTACCCTCTGGTACACTTCCCCTCATATCTCAATCAGATAAGGTTGGAGCAGCCCTGGGGATTTGAGGCATCTAGCTAAGGGAAGGTTGATTGGAGACATGTTCATTGTGGGGTTAGTGGGATGTATTCATGTGGTTTGCAGTAACTTCCATGCAGAGTTAAGTTAGTGCTTACTGGCCTTGTGCTTAAATGGCTTCCAGAAAAAGTCCAACTTCTCACTGGGCCACCTCACTTAGGATGTCACACAAAGCAGAAGTCACAAAACTGCATTTCAGGCAGTTATTTCCTTTTTAATACCATGTTACTTTTCTGGGTTTTAGGGTGTTTGTGGTACTTAATCAATTTTTAAAATACATAATTTAGTTTTGTTTTTCTATTTTGTTGTACCAAAAGTTGGGAGGAAAATGCAGAATATCATGCTAACTTCTGTCTTTAATTAAAAAGAAAGAAAGAAGAGCTACTTCCAGGGTGCCCTTTCTTTTGCTTCAGAGCTCAGGAGTCCAGATGACAGGACAGGTGTCTGATACCTCCCTGTTTTCCCCTCATAAGGGAAAGTTTTATTAGTGGAAAACACTGTCCACTATTTAACAATGGCCTTTTGTTTCCCCTACAGAGTCTGCAAGGTCAGACTTTCTCATACCTAAGTGGTTAGCTCCTTGTCTGTCTTTAATTATATAACAAATTAACAGATTGTCTCCAGGATTTCACTATTAGCGAACAATCCCATAATGGACATTCCCGTACATACAGTCTTTGACACTAGTGTGGGTGTTTCTGTAGGGTGGATTTCCTTTTTTTTTAAGAGACAGAGTTTCACTTTGTCATCCTCAGTAGAGTGCCATGGTGTCATAGTTCACAGCAACCTCCAGCTCTTGAGCTTAGGCAATTCTCTTGCCTCAGCCTCCCGAGTAGTTGGGACTATAGGCACCTGCCACAACGCCCAGCTATTTTTTGTTGCAGTTTGGCCGGGGCCGGGTTCAAACCCACCATCCTTGGTATATGGGGCCGATGCCCTACTCACCAAGCCCCAGGCACTGCCCTGTAGGGCGGATTTCTAGAAGAGGAATTGTTACATGAAATGCTAAGCGTGCTTAGATTTTTCTCCAGAATTATGGTGCACCCACCAGCAAAATAATGAAATAGATGATAGTGCAATTCCTAAAGAGGGGGTGAGGAGTGGGGCACACGGGGGTATAGGCTACAAGACCAGACAGGTGGCATGTTTCTAAAATGAGAAGACTCCCACTTCCTGCTTCAGAGTCCTTTACATTTTATATTATTTTAGTTTAGTTTTGTTTTTGTTTGTTTGGTTATTTTTGTTGTTGTTGCAGTTTTTGGCCGGGGCTGGGTTTGAACCTGCCACCTCCAGCATATGGGGTAAGCGGCCTACTCCTTTGAGCCACAGATGCTAAGTCTCACTTAGTCTCCCTGGGTAGAGTGGTGTGGCATTATAGCTCACAGAAACCTCAAACTCTTGGGCTCAAGTGATACTTTTGTCTCAGCCTCCCCAACAGCTGAGACCACAGGCACCTGCTACAACAAACACCCTGTTAGTTTTTCTATTTTTAGTAGGGACAGAGTCTCACTTTGCTCAGGCTAGTCTCAAACTCCTGCACCCACCTCAGCCTCCCAAAGTGCTAGGATTACAGGCATGAGGACTACGCCTGGCCTTTTGTTTTGTTTTGTTGTTTTCTGGCCTTTTGTTTTTAGATATTTTAAAAGAAGCAGGTACTGTCATAATTTTTTAATATTAATAGGAAGAAGGTACACCTGTTGATATCCAAATGTGCTGAAACCTAGGGAGGAGATTCTTCCTTCTGTTATTAAGAATGTTCTAACTGGGCAGTGCCTGTGGCTCAAAGGAGTGGGGCGCCGGCCCCATATGCCGGAGGTAGCGGGTTCAAACCCAGCCCCAGCCAAAAACTGCAAAGAAAAAAAGAATGTTCTAACTGACATAAGTGTGTTGTTCCCACGTCTTCCTGAGAGCATTTCTGAAACAAACACTATCCGTAGGACTTTAGAATGACTGTTTATCTTGGCTTGAGCTGGTAAAGAAAGTCTGCCCCTGATTTCTGCCTTATCCCCATCCTGGCATATTTCCAGCCTTTCCTAGAACAAGCATGGTGTTAGGTTCATGAGGATTCACCCCCTGGTTGCCCAGGGACACAAGAGACCCTGTGACTCCCATCTTTACCCTGTTTACTCACCATGAAACCCTGCTACTCTTTGGTTGATTGATGAAAAAACCCAAGAGCAAGAAAGTTTCTGAGTTCTGTGGGTGGTGGGCTGGGCATCTGAGGCTGCCTTGGAGGGTCTTTTAGGGTAAGTAGCTTCCAGGAGGCTGGAGATCTAAAGTGTACTGGCTGAGGAGAAAAGCTGGTCAAATGGAGGAGCTCCAGAAGTCATAGGCCATCACAGGTCATGCCCAGCAGGACAGGCAGTGAGGAGCTCAATAGGGGTCTCCAGCAAGGGTGTGATTAACCAAAGCCATTCTGAAGCCAAGGGCCACCCCACCTCTCTCATCTAATCCATCCCCAAGTCCTGCAATTTGATTTTTTTCCTTCCTTCAGCCAATATGTACTGAGTGTCCACCATGTGCCAAGCTGTTCTAGGTGCTGGGGATACATCAGTGATCATGGTTCCTGCTCTTGTGGAATCTGTTTGGGGATGAATGAATAATAATTGCATAATTATTTCATTGCAATTGTATTAAATGATATGAAAGAAACGTAATCCTGTAATTCCTATAGTCTAAAAAAAAAAGAATTTGCCTTTATTTACCTGTGTTTTCTAAACTTATCTCAGAAACTCTATTTTTGGCATATAAAGAATTTATTTTAGAGTAGTTTTAGGTTTACAGCCAAGTTGAGACTTCCCATATGCCTCCTGTGTCCACATGTGCACAGCCTCCCCCGCTATCAATACCCTGCACCAGTATGATGCTTTGGTTACAT